>CATIWQ010063415.1:0-21864 GCA_949673415.1 Euphorbia schlechtendalii | reverse complement strand
CATATAACTTGATTAACATAAATAACTTAACACGAAATACACAATTTGACACATAGACATATCATAAACTTTGAAATAGAAAGTATACGTAGAAATCAAAGCAAAGTTGTAAGGTATGCAAGTGAAAGCTAAAGTTATCAAACCGTATACACTCTTTAATGGGAGTCTTCAATTCTCGCAATTCCTGCGTCTACTTTGAATTCGATCTCGGCCCGTACAAAACCTCTGCTAGGATGCTATTCTTTACGAATATCGAACAAACAAATATTGGAGAACGAAAACTTTTATTGATAAGTGATTTGCAAGTACACTAATACAACAATCGCTCGAGAATATAGAGAAATCTAGTGATCGAAACAAGGATTCGAATCACTTAAACATTTTCTCGCTAACACTTATGAACGTAGCGAACTCTCTATCTACATACTATACACTATCTTTCACCCCTTTCTTCTGCACTTTGTGATGTGTTGGTGCACTTTGTGATGTGTTGGTGCACGAAATTTGTGAGGATTGGAACCCTATTTATAGAGTTCGAAGGGCTGCGTCTATCCAAACGAAGGGTTGTGTCCATTGGTGAAAGATTGCATCTCTTCATTATGATTGGTTGAGAAGCTTTGATTTAATCCACAATTGATAGGCACCTTTTCATTATTGGTTAACTTTTGATAAGTGTCTTTTCGTTGGTAGTTGATGGCAGTTAATCATGCTTATCTAGCAGTTGGTAGTTAAGAAGATAAAACCAGAAAAAGGTCCAAGTCTCGACCGCGATATATATGTCACGACTGTGAATCTTTGATTGGCAGACTTCTATTTCTGAAGTATACAAGTCGCGACCGTGAATGATTATCGTGACCATGAATTGAGTTTTCTTCAAAATTCTCCTTGTAACTTCATCGATCTTTGACAGCTTCGATCCTAAGTCAAATCTTTAAGTTCCATGCATCTTTTTGTACCTTTTTCACTTTTTTTTTCATAGAATTCCACTTTAGATCATTTTACTCCCAAGATTTACCTAGTATCTGCATTTGCATAAAAAATAACTACATTCCACATGAAATCTTTTATATGAAGTCTAAAAATGACTTAAACTATAGTGTTTAATGTGTAAAATTGTAATGATAATAAGTGTAATTATACACATATCAGCAACAGGAAGTTACGTAGCACAACTGCTATGGATTAAGCAACAACTAGAGGATTATGGAATAAAGTCAAAATGCCTTGCAGTTTTGTGTGATAATAAGAGTGCAATTAACCTATCCAAGAATCCAGTTCAACATTGCAGGATGAAGCATGTCAACATTAGACATCACTTCATAAGGGATCATGTGCTAAGGGGACATGTCAAACTAGAGTATGTTCCTTTAGAAGATCTACGAGCTGACATGTACACCAAACCATTAGCAAAGGAGCAATTTAATATTATCATGCAGCTAATTGGAATGGTGAACCCCATGTGAAGATTTAAAAATCAAGTCTGAGCTCAAGCGAATGAGTTAACATGTATTTAACCCCGTTAACTTTTTAAAGTAATGTTATGAGTTCATTTTCATAGTTAAAAACTCAAAAGCTACTTTATTGAAAGGTCACTTTGAATTAGAATCATTCAAATTTGAAACTCGCAGTTTTACTAAGTCGGTTAAATCTTTGTTAATCTCATGTTTAAACTTGATCTTTGTTTGGGAGAACACCACGTATCATCTTGCAAGTTGAAGAGCCTATAAAAGAGGTAGCTTACTGGAGAAAGAAGGTTACTTACAATTTTGAATTCTCAAGAGTTTTACAGAGAACCTTAATTTCTCATCTCTCAAATTCTCTCAACCAGCAAATGGCAAACACTAAGAAAACCCTTGTTCTTTAAAGTGCTTCCAAGAAGAACATATGTGTACACATAGATGTTATAGCTGAGAAGTCATTCTACCCCATGGAAGTGTCTTCACCAAGATAGACTGGCCTAAAAACTAAGAGATTAGACCAGTGTTTGAAGTGGATTATGATGGTATGATGAAGAATAAGACCATGCACTGGGTCATCAGGCAGCAAAACCTTAGTCAATTCCTTCTGATGGACTGTCCTCCCATCAAGGAGTTGATCAAGAAATTCTATGTGAATCTTTACTCCATTCAAGGCTTCAGCGATGTTCTGATGCTGGAGATCAACAACGTCTCTTACATGATCCGTGCTAAGTTGATTAGCAGTCTTCTCAACATGCCATTAAAGGGTACCAGGCTAAGGAGAATTGGAGATGAAGAAGCAGTGGTTGTTGTGTCTAGGATGAGCTAAGAGGCATAGTCATGACATGAATTATTGGTGAAGCTGATTCTACCCAAGATTGGGTACCTAAGCAATTGCACTTACTTCGAGAGGTGTGTAGTCTACCATATGGTAGAAGGTAAGCAACTCAATTGGCCAATGATGATTCTTCATCACTTGACCAAAGTTACTACCGTCTACCACTATTGGTATTTGATTACTACCCTCATGAAGGCTGTGAAGATGGACCATGAGAGTTAGTGGTTCAGTTGAAGATAACTTTGGACTTCAACCACTTCAGCAAGTTGAAGAACAAGAAAGTCCACACCAGATACACTAAGGTTCAAGACATTATATTTAAGAAGGCAAGAGTGGAACCAATGAAGTTCCCTATAAATGTGTCTAAGGAGGATGAAGACATATTATGGTGGATTATGAGGGCTCAAGTGAAGAAACTACATATGATGTTCCTTTATCAGCTCAGTTGGAGCAAATTTCAACTATGCTCCCACCTTTCCTAATGCTAAAGTTGGGGCTTAGAGGATGAGATCTAACCCAGCAAAAGCAAGGGCAGGAAATACGCTTGCCCAATTGCTGGTTAATCAAGACAGTAATTGAACATGCAAACTTGTAAAGTAGAATTTCAAACTTAAAATCAACCCTAAAGGATCTCCTAAGCATGCCATGATTGATATAATCTAAGTAGAAATGTTCTATAAATGCTTATGGGTTTATAAAACTTATTAAAAGAAACCTAGCATCTAATTAAAGAGCATTACCAGTTGATGCATGCCTTCCTTTGGTGGGGCGTTCCATTAGAGCAATTCAGCATAACTCCATTAGCACTAGCTTCTAATCTAGGACAACCTCTATGATTGATCCACACAGATCTTCATTAACCAAAACCTCCCGTTGAGGAAGAACCCATTGGTATATAGAAGCTGCTAAACCTCTCGAAGACCAACCTGAAAATATTACTGAGAAGGCTCTTTTCAAATTGAATAAGCCTTCAACAGAATTCTTACATCGTTGGAGAAACTCATGGAGGATCTTGCAAAAGATTCGCGAAGAAAAGATGTCAAAACTCAGAAGGAAGGCTGAGATGAAGTGAGAAATAAAGGAGTAGGAGGAGGATATATATAGGTAGAAGCAGAGTTGAAAACTCCCTTTTTTCCAATGTGGTTTAGATAAAACCCTATCCCTTAAGCAGGTCATCCATGCGGAGTCCTAGGCTCCACGGGTTGACCCTCCCACAGCCTGCATACGTGGGCTGTGTACAGCCACACAAGGCAAGCCCTTGCGGGCTTGCCTTGTCTACTCAGCAGGCCCCACCCGTGTTCATGGGGCCCACTCGTAACGAGAAAAATCCCTTGATACGCTCCGTGCAATTTTTCCAAAATTCTCCTTTAATCCTTTTAATTATTATTTGGTCCAACCAATTAATAATTTATCCAACGATTTTCATATCCTCAATATTCTCAGAATAGACCTAGTCTATAAGTTCTTGACTTAGTCCGATAAAGACCCAAAGTGTGTGACCTTATAGGATCCTGAAGTATAGAGCCGCTACAAGTTAACCTAAACTTGGCTTCCCATCTGGGAGCCTGTATGCTCAGTGTTCTAGGCCGATATGGAACTTGATAACTCTAGAAGATCAAATGAGCTTTCTAGCAAAGGCGTATGATCCCCCAATACTCAGAACGTCAAGTGCTTGTGACTTGATCCAGTTCTACAATTGTAACCAATACAATACATTCCTTCCATCAGGTTAAGTACCATCAAGTTTATTGAGCTCGGATTAAGTTTCAGCTCATGTAATAGCCGTAGCTATCCTGGAATTAAACTTATTCACGAAGAACACCACTTGCCATAATGTATCAAGATTGACTAGAAACCATTCTATCAATTTTATACTCTAATTAGAGGTTTAGAAGTGTGTCTCTTCAACAAGAGGCCTTAAGGTACATCTCCTATTATATCACTATATCAAAAGTGATGGATCCCATCTTGACTACTCGGCTTACCAACGAGTGATCATCACTATACCCGTAATCACCTATATCATCCTAATTGCTAGGGTATGAATAAGTGTGACCCAAAGTATAAAAACTCCTACACAAGGTAACCAGTATCTTAGGTTTGAGGATACTTGTACTGCTACTACAATAAGACATGACACCAACACATGGATATAATTATTTTTGAATGTCTATCTTATAGTGGTCTCTAATGTATTACCCGAATATATTCATGTGTTAACTCAAGATACCACCTTCAGCTCTTGAGATCGGCTGCTTGGATCTAATCTAAGGAGTAAGCCTACACATGCTAGTCTACCTAGTTCATTGATGTCTAGTCTCAATGAAACTATGACTAAGGATATTTAGAAAATTCATAGTAACACGTGTGTCCAGTTCTCACACCACATAGCTCCCACTATGTCCCCGCACTTTTACGCTATGAAGTATTCAAGGACTTTATCTTATCAATGCGCACATATAATAACACATATATATGATACTAGCAAGATACATAAATTGAATAAACTTTGATAAGTAACTACGATGCCTTTATTGTTATTAATAATAATTTGAAAGAGTTTGTAAATTATAACTAATTAAGATATATCACCCTATCATGTCTAACATTATCCCACTTGCATTAGAGCCAATTGCCCATGTGCTTTATGCCATACTCATTAACATGCTAGTCATGCTTAACCTTAGTCAATGGCTTCGTTAGCCCATCCGCTAGATTTTGATCCTTAGGGATGTATTATAAGCTTATATCTATCCTAGCTATTATCTGCTAAATGAGATGGTATTTTTTGAGTACATGTCCATTTCTCTAACAAGACCGTGGTTCCTTTTCCTGAGCAATAGCCCCATTGTTATTACAATAGAACGCTATTTGATTTACAATGTTGGGCACCACACCAAGATCACCAATAAATCCCTTAAGCTAGATAGCTTGCTTAGTTGCTTTTGAAGTAGCTATGTACTCAGATTCAGTGGTTGAATCGGCAGTCATAACTAGTTTGAAACTTTTCCAAACAAATGCCCATCCATTTAACATAAACACATATCCTGATTGGGGCTTGTAGTCATCCTTGTCATACTGAAAACTCATGTCAGTGTATACCTTCACAGAGAGTTCACCTTCTCCATATACCAAAAACATATCCACAGTCCTACGTAAGAACTTAAGGATAGTTTTAACGGCCATCCATTGCTTCTTACTTGGATTAGATTGAAATCTGCTCGTAATGCTCAATGCATGTGAGACATCAAGCCAAGTGCATACCATACCATACATGATGGATCCTATCATTGAAGCATAGGATATTCCATTCATGCGCAGTCTCTCCTCTTGTATTCTTGAACACTCAGATTTAGAAAGGTTAATCCGGTGAGACATTGGGAGATAACCCTTTCTTAACTGCTCAAGGTTAAATCTAGCCAAAACCTTAACTATGTATGTACTTTGAGAAAGACCTAGCAACCGTCTAGATCTATCATAGTAGATCTTTATACCTAGTATAAAGGCTACTTCTCCAAGGTTTTTTTATGGAGAACTTCTTTGACAACCGTGACTTTACTATCTGAAGTAAAGGAACGTGGTTTCCTATCAGTAAAATATCATCGACATATAGTACCAGGAAAATGATCACACTCCCACTAACCTTCTTATATACATAGGGCTCATTAGCGTTTGATACAAAATTGATTTCTTAGATTGTCTCGTCAAACCTAATATTCCAACTCCTTGATGCTTACTTAAAGTCGATAATGGACCTTTGCAACTTGCATACCATCGAGCCATCTTGGGATGTGAAACTTTTAGGTTGTATCATGTATAAATCCCTATCCAAGTTCCCATTAAGGAATGCTATTTTCACATCCATTTGCTATATCTCGTAATCATTATGAGCAGCAATTGCAAGGAGTATTCTGATAGACTTTAACATGGCTATTGGTGAAAAGGTTTCATCATAGTCAATGCCTTCCTTTTTACTGTAACCATTTGCAACTAGCCTTGCTTTATAGGTAATTATATTGCTCTCCAAGTCAGTTTTCTTCTTGAAAACCCACTTTCATCCTATGGGCTTAATCTCACTTGGAGCATCAACCAAGCTCCAAATTTGATTTTCGTACATGGAGTCTATCTATGACTTAATGGTTGTAAACCGTTGTTCATAATTTGAGCCTTCCATTGCCTCCAAAGATACTTATAGGTTTATAAAACTTATTTAAAGAAACCTAGCATCTAAGTGAAGAGCATTACCAGTTGATGCATGCCTTCCTTTGGTGCGGAGTTCCCTTAGAGAAATTTGGGAGAACTCCGTTAGAACTAGCTTCCATTCTAGGAAACCCTTTATGATTGATCCACACAGATCTTCAACGACCAAAACCTCACGTTGAGGAAGAGCCCGTTGGCAAATAACAGTTGCTAGAACACTCGAAGACTAACTCAAAATATTACTGAGAAGGCTCTCTTCAAATTGAACAAGCCTTCAAAAGAATTCTTGCGACGTTGGAGAAACTCATGGAGGATCTCAAAACAAAATCATGAAGAAAAGATGTCAAAACTCAGAAGGAAGGTTGAGCTGAAGTGAGAAATAAAGGAGTAGGAGGAGGCTATATATAGGGAGAAGGGGAGCTGAAAACTCCCCTTTATCCAATGTGGGATAAGGAAAAACCCTATCCCACAAGTGGATCATCCTCGCAGAGCCCTAGGATTCATGGGTTAACTCGCCCATAGCCCGCATACGTAGGCTATGTATAACCGCACGAGGCAAGCCCTTACAGGCTTTCCTTGTCCCACTAATTAATAATTTACCTTGTCCAATGATTTTGACATCCTCAATATTCTCGGCATAGACCCAGTTTATAAGTTCTTTACTTAGTTCGGTAAAGACCTAAGGTGGGTGACCTCATAGGAATTCAAAGCATAGAGCCACTGGAGGTTAACCTAAACTTGGCTTCTTATCTAGGAACCTTTAGGCTTAGTGTTCCAGACCGATATGGAACCTGATAACTCAAGACAATTAAATGGGATTTCTAGTAAAGGCGTATGATTTCCCAATACTCGGAAGATCACGTGCATGTGACTTGATATGATTCTGCAATAATAACCAATAAAATACATTCCTTCCATTAGATTAAGTGCCATCTAGTTTATTGAGCTCGGATTAAGTGCCAGCTCATGTAATAACCGTAGCTATCCTAGAATTAGACTGTTCACAAAGAATACCACTCGCTATAATGTATCAAGATTGACTAGAAACTCGTTCTATCAATCTTATATTCTGATCAAAGGTTTATGAGTGTGTCTCTTCAATAAGAGGCCTTAAGGTACATCTCCCATTATATCACTATATCAAGAACAATGGATCCCATCTTGACTACTTGGCTTACCAACATGTGATCATCACTATACCCGTATCATCCTGATTGGGTATAAATAAGTATGACCCAAAGTATAGCAACTCCAACACAAGGTAACCAGTATCTCAGGTCTAAGGATACTTATACTGCTATTGCAATAAGACATGACACCAGCACATGGATATAGTTATTTCCGAGTGTTTGTCCTATAGCGGTCTCCAATGTATTACCCGAATACATTCATGTGTCAACTCAAGGTACCACCTTCAGCTCATTAGATCAGCTTCTTGGATCCAATCCAAGGAGTAAGCCTACACATGCTAGTTTTCCCACTTCATTGATGTCCAGTCTCAATGAAACTATGACTAGGGGTATTAAGACTATTCATAGTAACACGTGTGTGTAGCTCTCACACCATATAACTCCCACCATGTCCTTGCACTTTCACACTATGAAGTAGTCAAAGACTTTGTTTTATCAATTCACATATATAATAACACATTATATATATGATACTAGCAAAATACATAAATTGAATAAACATTGATAACTAACAAAGATGCCTTTATTATTATTAATAATAATCTGATATAGTTTTTACATTATAACTAATTAAGATATATCGCCCTAATAAGCTGAAACTCAAAACTCATGCTCAGAGGGAAGCTGAGGTGAAGTAGAAGAAGAAGAGGATTTTAGGGAATAAGGTGAGAGCATGCGTGAAAAGTAGTACAAATTTGAAGAGGCCAGAGAAGATGTTGGCCAAGGTAACTTTAAGAAAGCCAAAGAGGAATCTGAAACCATTAGACTTAGAGCTACTACCGAGGTGGAGAAAATTATATCCAAGGCTAGAGGCGTTCAATGAATGAGAACTATCAAATCTCACTCCAAAAAAAATATTCAGATTGTGAGCAGTGAGTAGAATAATGATGACATGGAGGTCATCAACCAGGAAGAGTATGCTCTTCCTGGGGAAAACATCCTAAGCTCCCTTCATACTTAGCAAACTAAGACTCTTCCATCTCAGATTGAGACCTAAGGTTGACCCATCCTCAAGTCAAACAACCAACCAACATGTCTATCAAAATCCTTCCCACATTTATTTTGTAAATCCTTCACAAACTCCCTCTATAAATCCTGAATAATTTTCCTCTTTAAATTCTCAAATACCTTCTTCCACTATAAATTCTCCTTCCAAGAATCCTTCTCTTGTAAATTCACCAATTCATATCTCTTCCTCACCAAATAATTCCCAAGAAAAGACCACCCATTCTTCACCACCTACAATTACTCAAACATCAATCATTCCTTCTCTAGTAAAATCTAAACTAACCTCTACTTCTTCTCAAACTATACAAAATACTTCTACACCTACCTTTTCTTCAAACCATTATGCTACCCCTCTAATCCCTTTGATTAGAGAAGTTCTTAAAGTTGAGAACTCTGCTCAGCAAGGGGAAGCAGTTGAGGAAGTTACCTAGGAAAATTTTATAGCAGCAGAAGTAACTCCCTCTAGGAGCAAGTCAGTCCAAGTGGACTTGGCTAATTCAGCCGCCTTGGCTCAGATAAGGGAGTTGGATAGGAAGAAATTCCCAACTCTTCAAACTGACACTGAATTGGATGGTGTGGTAAGCTAAGTGCTACTGGTACAAGCATTGATGGATTTATCCGTGACGAAGGTGAAGCTTATAAAGTTTGATGAGCATTCCAGCATCCCCTCTGAATCCATCTATTTTGAAGAGTTCCAAAAGATTCAAGGGAGCCTGTACACTAAAAGGAATCATCTTGCAAAGGAAAGTGCAAAAAGCCTCGTGGATAAGATGGCTTTGATCTTAAATAAATTGACTGATAGTGCAGCTCCACTCAATACATTCGTCCCTTCTATCCCAACTTCTACTATCATTACAAATGCAGTGGCAGGAAAATTGAAAGGTAGTATAGATGTTGTTGGGGAATAGCTGAGTAGTTTGCATGCCACCTTGGCTACTCAAAGTATGTAGTTTCACAAGTTTGGTGAAGAGCAAGCCAGAATAAACAGCAGCATAGACAAGAAGATCAGTGAGATATCCAAACAGTTGGATGTAAATAAGGATCTCGGGCATTTCATGTGCCAGCTATTGGAGAAAATATCAACCTTGATAATCGCCTACGATAAGAAAGTTGATAAAGTGGTGAAATAAATGGATGAAGTTGTCAAGAAAGTGGATAAGCCTATGCTCAACATTGATGTGCTTGGAGAGAAATTTGACTTAGCTTGCAAACTTATTAATAACAACATAGACGATTCAATGAAGAAAGTACAAAAAACCTTATTGGAAGCAATGGGTAAGCTGTTTCCTGAGCCCATTGAGTCCCTTGACCCTGATAATTTTCTCTTAGTGCACAAGAAGCTGAATGCCTTGAAGGATCGTCTTCATGATATTCAACTTAATGTAGAATAGCTGGTGACTATTGGTATGTATGATGCAAGGGATATTGAGTTCACAGCTAAGTCTATGAACTTTATGTGCCCAAGGATTATTGATATACAAATAAAGTTGAAGATGTTCTATATGCATCGGATTTCAAAGGTCCCCTACAATGCTTTCAATAGTTTGCTTGCCAAAGCTTTAACCAAATTACTCATCTCACCAGGTGTCATCATTTGCTTCTACAAGAGCTTAATGATCAACACATCCATCCTTGGAAAGTAAGAAGATTTTCAATCTACTCTCGACTCCTTCAATTTGTGTCTTTAATAAATGGTTAAGGAGTAGATAACAAAGGGGGAGAAAGTAGTTGAAGATGCTCAAAGGATGAGTCAACGGTATAAATCATCAATCTTGCAAAAGCCTTAGCACCCTCAACAACAACAACACCAACAAAATCAACAGCGCTATCAAAATTATCAAAAAAGCAGTGGATCTTCATCTTCTTAGTAGCAACACACCTATAAATAGCCTTAGAATAAATATAGCAAGACTTTTAATATCTCTATAGATTGTAATTACTTAGTATAGGATACAATTTGTGTACTGACTAAGTCATTTTATCAATGAAAAAATATTACATGTTTATTTCATTAAAGTTAAGAGCTTCTTAAATTGCTATATATGCTATGTTATTTCTACTCATAAACTATTGTAGGAAGTAACTAAGACCAACCTGAAGGAGAAGCTGAGTAAAACAAAGTCCCATGATTAAAGAAATTCCCCTAAGTATGGGGGACTTGTGCTGACTAAAGAGAATCCACTCAGTATTGGGGAGTCTATACTGACTAAAGAGTTCAATCAGCATGGGGGAGTCTTACATCATCTATCAGGTATCTTCCTATATATAAACTATTCATTTAATTAATTTCTTCTACTACCTAGTTTGTTATATGTTCTAAAATGTGGGAGATTGTTGAACCCAAGTTAACAATACTTAAAACATTTTGGAAATAACAAATTGTCTAGGATAGTGACACTAATTAAATACTAAGCAGATTCCTAACTAAACAAGTTTACTTGAGTTTGTTTAAGGAAAAATAACTAATGTCACTAAGATTTAATTAAGTTATGGCTTAGTGTAAGAAAAGTTAAGTAAGGATAAGTATTACATAGTTTATACGATATAGACTCAGCGAAGCTGAGTAGCTTTTATTAATTTAAAGCTAAGTTCTTTTGGCACTTAGAGATAAAATGACAAACTTTCTTTTAACTCTATATTTGAGAGATGAAATATTCCTTTGATGCTTTTAGGTAAAAAGCTCTTAAATTAAAGAAGATATTCCAGTGGTCCTCACAACCAAAATGTGTCCGTACAGAATGTTGGAGATTCCATGGTAGTGTCAAATGTAAAAGGTATAAAAGGTTTAAGAAAGATTACACCTGAGATTTTTTTTCAGGCAAAACTGATATAACAGAGATATGATGAATGATTAAAACACTATAAAGGTTATAAAAGGTTCAAGAAAGATTACCCCTAAGATTTTATCTTGGTTCGACCCCTGGCCTACCTCCAGTCCTTGGGTTCCTTTCCAAGCTTTAATCCACTAGTGATTTCTTTCTTTCCTTCCTTAGGCAGAGAAGCCTCTATAGTTGGTATATTGATTACAAAAATTACCTTTCTTTCTAAATACCACACAAACTCTGTTTAGGTACCCTTCCTAAATTGATTCATAGATTTTAATTGAAAGATTGTGAACGAAGGAGTTCAACTTATAAAAGTGTTGAATCCTTTTACAATGGTAAAGCTTAGATAAACTCTAAGCTAATCTTATTTCTCTTTATTACAAATAGATGGGAAAATGAGCTTTTGCTATAGATTTCTTGAAATTGGAATTTTTGAATGCTGGGATTGCTTGGACAGTATTTTCGGCTCTTAAGAAATTCGAGGCAATCCACCAAGTTTGAATGTCTACTTTAATCTTCTATATATACTTGGAAGAGTTGGAAGTAGCCATTGCAAACTTCTCATCCTGACTTGATCTCCAATTTCTCTTCTCTTCACAGCTTTCGAATCTATCCACTCTAAACAGATTTCAGGATGTTTAGAGATAGAGAATTTGAATGTTGAAGCGTGAGATTAATCTATTAATCTTTATGTGTAAAAAACTCATTTCTTTCAAGAAAATCCATTTTGAGAGAGATGCGCTTGAGATGCAATGTGAAAGATTGTGATTTGTTTAGTTGTACACATTGCAGAGAGACCACAAACACTAGAAAAATGGTGAATGTCAATAGATGCCTTTTACCTTGGTTGTTAGTGCAGAATCTCCAGCATTCCGTATTGACACCTTTTGGTTGTGAGGACCACTTGAATATTTTTTTTATTTTGAACCCTTTTTACCTAAAAATCATCAAATGAATATTTCGTACTTCACAGATAGAGTTAAACGTATTGGAGTTATACAGTTCCAAGTGTCAAATGTGTAACTCAGCTTTTAATAAATAAAAGATACTTAGCTTCGTTGAGTCTATATCTCATAAATGACGTGATACTTAACCTAAATCAGCTTTTCTTACTCTTAACCATAACTTAATCAAAACATAACAAACTGAGTTATTTTTCCTTAAACAAACTCAAGTAAACTTGTTTAATTAAGAGTCTACTTAGTACTTAATTAATTTCACTATTCTAGATAGTTTATTATTTCCAAAACATTTTAAGTATTGTTAGGTGCTATTAACTTGGGTGCAACAATCTCCCCCATTTTGGAACTGATAACAAACTAGGTCTTAATTAAATATATAGTTTATAAATATAAGAATACTTGATGAGTGATGTAAGACTCCCCCATGCTGAGTGAATTCCTTGATCAGTATAGACTCCCCCATACCGAGTGGATTTTCTTCAATCAGCATAAACTCCCCCATACTTAGAGAATTTTCTTTAACTTGGGACTTTATCTTACTCAGCTTCTCCTTAAAGTTGATCTTAGTTAATTCCTACAGTAGTTTATTAGCAAAAATAACATATATATGAAGCAAGTCAAGAATGTCTTAACTTTTAGATAGAAGAAACTTGCAATTTTCATTAATATAAACTTAGTCAGTATATACAAATTGTGTCCTATACTAAGTAATTACAAACTAAAGCACTATTACAAGTTTTTCTATACTAAGTCTATCTACGGGAGTACTGCTAAGATGGTGATGAGCCACCGCCTTTCGAATATTATTGATAGTGATGTTGAGGTTCTTGATGTTTTTGTTGTTGTTGTTGTTGTTGCGGAGGATGAGATTCTTGATCAATGGTGTTTGGCTGCCTTGTGAGAATCTTAAACTACTCTCTCCCCCATTGATATCTTTTTCGTAACAATTGGTTGGAGATAAATATTGAAGGATTCAATCATAAACTGAAAATCCCCTTACTTCCCTACGATGGCTGGTGAAATCTCTTGCTCCAGCTTCTCCTTTCCTTTCAACAAAAGAATCTCTTGATTATTCAAGAAGAAAATGATGAAATATGGTTAAGTGGGTAATCTGATCGAAGCCTTGCCAAGTAAACTATTGAAATCACTACAAAAGACCTTCTAAAATATGATGCAGATAGAGCTATCTTCAGTTTCGCCTCCATGTCAACAATCCTTGGACACATGAGATTGATAGTCTTCATTGTGTATTCAATGTCTCTTGCATTATATAATCCAGTAGTTATTAGTTGATCTACATTTCCTTGAATTTCATGAAAATATTCCTTCATGTTATGCAGCTTCATGTGTACATTGAGACCACTATTGGGATCAACGGACTCAGTATGCTTAGGAAATCATTTACCCATCGCTTCAAGTAAGGCCTTTTGTGCTTTCTTCATAGAATCGTCAATATTGTTCTTTATAAGGGTGCAAGATGAGTCAAGCTTATCTTCTAATGCATCCATGTTCAGCAGAGGCTTTTCCATCTTCTTGATAATCATCTCTACAAACTTTAAAACTATATCAACTTTGGTGTCGTAGGCGACCATCAACTTAGAAATTTTCTCCGTGAGCTCACACATGTTATTCCCAAGATCTATTGACATCTAGATGCTTTGATACTTCGCTGATCATATTATCTCTGTTGGTTTTTATTTTGGCTTGTTATTCGCCAAAATTGTGAAATTGTGCAGTTTGAGTTGTCAAGGTGGCATTCAAACTACTCAATTATTCTAAGGCAACATCTATGCTACCCTTCATCTTTCCTGCCAATGCATTTGTAACGATAGTAGAAGTTGGGATAGAAGATACGGCCACATTGAGTTGAGCTGCAGAGTTGGTCAACTAGGTTAGATACAAGACCATCATGTCCACTATGCTCTTGGCGCTTTCCTTTGCTATATGATTTCTGATTATGAATAAGCTTTCTTGGATCTTCTAAAATTCTTCAAAGTAGATAGACTCTGAAGGGATGATGGAATGTTTATCAAATGTCAGAAGCTTTGCCTTACAAGTTCATTAATTCTTGTGCTAGTAGTACTTGGCTTACTTCACCATCCAATTCAAAATCAATTTTGAGAGTTGGGAATTTCATCCTGGCCAACTCCCTAATCTGAGCCAAAATGGATGAATTAGCCAAGTCCTCTTGGACTGGTTTACTATTAGAGGGAGTTGCTTCCTCGACTATAAAATTTGCCTCAGCAACTTCCTCACTTGCTTTTCCATGCTAAGCGGAGTTCTCAGCTTCAAGAACTTCTCTGATAATAGGGATTAGGGGGTAGGGGATGAGTTTGAAGAAAGGTTAGGTTTATAAATGATTTGTACAATTGGAATAGACGGAATAGAGGTTCGTTTAGATTTTACAAGGTAAGGAATGAGTGAAGTTTGAGTGTGTTGAGATGGTGAAGAAGGGTTGGAATTTTCTTGAGAATAATTTGGTGTAGAAGAAATATGAATAGGGGAAGTTAAAAGAGAATTTATAGGAAAAAATTATTTAGAAGAGGAATTTTAAGAAGAAATGGGTATTTTAGGATTTACTGAAGGAGTTTTATCAGGATTTATAAAATAATTGGGGGAAGGAGTTTGGTGTACCTGTTGATTGGCTGTTTTACCCAAGTATGGGCCAAGCTCAGGTAACTCAACCTGAGTGGGAAGAGACTTAGTCTCTTGAGTGTTGAACCCTTATGAAGTGATGTCTAATATTAACATGCTTCATCTTGCTATGCCGAACTAGATTCTTAGATAGGTCAATTACGCTTTTTTTTATCACGCATAACTTCAAGGCATTTTGACTTCATACCAAAATCCTCCAGTTGTTGCTTGATCCATAGTAGTTGTGCTATGCAAATTCCTACCTCCATGTACTCAGCTTCAGTTGTATTCATTGCAACAGAAGTTTGCTTCTTGCTGCACCATGAGACAAGATAATCTCTAAGGAAATGGCATCCTCCTATGGTGCTTTTCCTATCGAGCTTGTCTCTTCCATAGTCTGCATCTATGAATCCTATAGGAGTGAAATCCAAGCTATTGGGATACCACAAACCTACATCAATTTAACCTCACAAGTATCGGAGAATTCTCTTAACAGTTGCTAAGTGAGATTCTTAGGGGTCAGCTTGACAACGTGCGCAATAGCACACAAAGTATTGAATATCAAGCCTGATAGTTGTTAAATAAAGGAGAGAACCAATAATACCATTTTAGAACTTGCTGTCTACAAGCTTACCATCTTCATCCTTACTCAAGATTGTGTAAGTGGCCATGAGAGTGGACATTGGCTTCGAATTCTCCATATAAAACTTCTTCAGGACTTTTTTTGCACACTTTGCTTGGCTAATGAAGATTCCATCTTCACTTTGCTTGATTTGTAGTCCATGGAAAAAGTTGAGCTCTCCCATCATTGACATTTCAAACTCAATCTTCATCTGCTTGTTGAATTCCTTGTAAAGCTTTTCATCAGTTTATCTAAAGATGATTTCATCCACATAGATTTGGATAAGAAACACATCTTCCTTCTTTCTCCTGATAAACAAAGTCGTATCTTCTTTCTCTTAACTAACTTCCTTCTTTCTGCTGAGTAGGAAGTTAGTTAGCCTTTCATACCAAGCACGAGGTGCTTGCTTTAAACCGTAGAGAGCTTTCTTCAGTTTGAAGATATGCTCAGGATTCTTCGCATCTTCAAAGCCTGGAGGCTGGTGCACATATACTTCCTCGTTAAGGAAGCTGTTTAGGAATGTATTCTTAACATCCATTTGAAATAGCTTAAAGTTTATATGGGATACAAAAGCACAGAGGATCATAATCGCTTCAAACCAAGCTATAAATAGGTCTCATCATAGTCTATTCCTTCTTATTGATTTTAGCCTTGAGAAACAAGTGTGCAATTGTTTCTAACAAAAACACCATCTTTATCAAGATTGTTCTTGAAAACTCATTTGGTGTCGATGATTGATTTTCCTTTAGGCTTAGAAACTAGATCCCAAACATCATTGCTTTTGAACTGATCCAATTCCTCTTCCATCGCAATCATATAGTAGTCATCTCCTTTTGGATCTACAAATTTCTTTTGTTCAATCAACGAGATGAAAGCTAGATGGTACATCATCTTGCTAAGCTGACCTCACGTCATAACTAGATTATGAACATTATCTACAATGCTTTCAAGTGGGTGATTACCATGATTTCTAATCTCTCTTGGAAGACTCAAATCTACAATGGGAGTCTTTGTATAGGGTTGTTAAGGCTGATGTTGATCTTTTGCTTCGCCGAAGTTGATTGAAAGATCTTCATCAGCTTTATCTTCCTCAATTTCTAGCTCTTGTGATGGGTTGGGAAGCACAAAGAGTGGCATGCAGAGTTAATTTCCTTGTTGGTTTAATCCTTCATTTTCATTAGATGGTCATCTATATGCATTGTTAGTTTTATCAAAATCTACATGCATAGACTCTTCTAATAAGCCTATTCTCTTAACATATATACTATATACCCTGCTGTTAGTTGAGTCACCCAAAAAGATACCTTCATCAGACTTTGGATAAAACTTACCTAACCGCTCGTTGGTATTAAGAATGAAACATCTATAACCAAAAGATATGAGATGACCAATCTTAGGCTTGCGTCCTTGCCAAATCTCACAGGGCGTCTTCTCAAGAATAGGGCCAATTAAAACCCGATTCAAGATATAACAGATTGTGTTAACAGCTTCTCCCTAAAGTTACTTTGGTAGATTGTTATTACTCAGCATGGATCAAGCCATTTCAACTATGGTTCCATTCTTCCTTTCTACAACCTCATTTTTTTTACGAGTATAAGGAGCAAAAAAGTTGTGGTCAATACCTTGCACTGAACAGGAGTATAACGGGCCATTACTTTGTTAGTTTCATCGAAATCTACATGCATAGACTCCTCAAATAAGCTGGTTCTCTTTACATATATACTATATGCCCTTCTGTTAGTCAAGTCACCCAAAAAGATACCTTCATCAACCTTTGGATCAAACTTACATAGCTACTCCTTGGTATTAAGAATGAAACACCTATAGCCAAAAGATATGATATGACAAATCTTAGGCTTGTGCCCTCGCCAAATCTCATAGGGCGTTTTCTCAAGAATAGGGTCAATTAAAACCTGATTCAAGATATAATAGGCTATATTAACAACTTCTCCCTAAAATTACTTTGGTAGATTGTTCTTACTCAGCATGGATTGAGCCATTTCAACTATGGTTTCATTCTTCCTTTCTACAACCTCATTTTGTTGAGGTGTATAAGGAGCAGAAAAGTTGTGGTCCATACCTTGCACTGAACATAATTTTTTGAAATGAAATTTCTTGAATTCACGTCTATGACCAGCATTTTATTGATTTTAGATCCTTGTTCATTCATTATCTGATTACTGAGTTTGACAAAAGACTCAAAGGTTTCATCTTTGCTACTCAGCATGACTACCCAAGTGAATCTTGTAAGGTTATCCACTACCACCTATGAGAATCTTTTTCCACCCATGCTCATAGGTTGAATAAGACCAAATAGATCAAGGTGGAGGAGCTCCAATGATCTCTCAGTTACTACGTTGTTTATAGACATAAATGACTTTTCAACTTGCTTACCAAGCTGACAAGCTAAGCAAAGTTTATCTTTCTCAAAGCTGATACTGGATAAACCCATAACTAATTGTTTTTTTGGCTAATTTAGACAAAATATTCATATTTATATGACCCAACCTTCTGTGCCAAGCCATGAATTATCCTCTTTAGATACGGGACAAATATTAGTGGAGCCTAAGGATAAATCAATCATATACACATTATTAATTCTAGGAGCAAAGAGTATAGTTGAGTCAATCTTACAATCATAGCTGAGCAACCTATTGAGTCAAATGTAACCAACCTACCTTTTTCACAAAGTTGGGCTACGCTTAGAAAGTTGAACTTAAGTCCTTTTACCAGAGACACCTCTTCGATTGAAGGAGAAACACTGATAGTGTCGCATCCAACAATCTTGCCTTTTTTGTTATCTCCAAAGCTGACACTCCCATTTCTTTTACGCTATAATGAGATGAACTGCCTTTCATCTCTCGTCATATTCCTAAAGCATCCGCTATCCAAATACCACATTCTAGTATCATCAACAAATCTTAGGCTCACCTGCAAAACAATTACGTTTTCTTAGGTACCCATGCTTTCAAGCTAGGTCCTCCCTTGTTAGGAGCGCTTAGGTTACTCTAGTTGTACTCATCAAAGCAACCATTTTTATACCTACACATTACTGTGGCATGTTTAGCCTTCTTGGAAAAGCCACATGCTACTTTTAGCTTAGGCTAGCTTGCTTTCTTCTTTGTTTAGGAATTATTTCTCTTAGAATTGCGAGGTTGGTTACTCAAAGATGGACTATTGGCTGGAGGAGGAACCTGTTCCTTCTTTAAAGCTGTTATCTCAGTAGTCAAATCATCCAATTTCTTAGTGAGCTTGTTGTTATGACATTCATGATATTAAGCTTTTTCTTGAAGAAAGCGAATATCAAGAGATAAGGAAGCAATTGTGACTTCCTGATCTTCGCTTCTCCTCACTAGCTCTTTGATGTTTTTGCTAGAATTATTAGTCAGCTTCATCATAACAAAAAGTACCTGGGTGAACTCTTCTATTGACAAAGGGATTTTAGGATGTACCTCAGTTTACGCATTCTTCCCTTTGTTTTGCTCAGCTTCAAAGTCAGCAGTGGATGAATTACTCTTTGAAGCATATGATGAGCTCTCACCCCTATGACACTCAATCGCCATCAAGTAGAGATTGGCAAAGTTGATTACTTCTTCATCTGATGATGAAGATACATTGGAGTCGCTCCATGTGGCAGCAAGTGATCTCAAGCTTTTGACTCTACTAATTCTGAGGGCTTTTATTCTACAAAGATGCCAAAAACCTTGTTCCCCACTCTTCTACCGAAAAGTTAAAAGTTCAAAATACGAACACAATGTTATCAGTTCAGCATATAAAAATAGAAAAATGGTGACCACTGCAAGTATACAGTTTCGATGTAGTTTTAAAAGATATCAATCCCATAGGGAAGGAATTTGGTTCTAAGGACCAACTAGAGTTACGGAATAAAAGAAAATAAGATAATTTGTATTGGAGGATTGGATTGGTAGATAGATGAATGGATAAATGCATATACAAATTAGAAAAGATGCAAACTATATAGATATTCCCTAAGAGCAAGTATAGTAGAGAAAAATATGCAAAATCATCAAGAATATTTCGTACACTAGATAACTTTAACAAACACAGTTCTAAACACCCAAATATTCAATAATTCACCGCAGAGCAACACATGAAATGACTTTTCTAAATCTAGGGTAAACGAATTATGATACATATAAGAACTTGGATAACAATAATACTATGCTTAGTACGGGTCGCTCTCACATAGCCATATTTATCAAGTTACCACTCCAAAAATGTTGGCTCACTAAACAACGTTATAATTACAGATCCAGTGATTATACACAATCTTGTTAACCTCGAAATCACTCTTAAAGTTTTAACTCGAAAGCATATAACTTGATTAATATAAATGATACAAAACGAAATACTCATTAAAACACATAGATATATCATAAACTTCGAAATAGAAAGTATAAGCAGGAAACAAAGTAAATTTGTAAGGTATGCAAGTGAAAGCTAAAGTTGATCAAACAGTATCCACTCTTTAATGGGAGTCGTCAATTCCCACAATTCATGAGTCTACCTTGAATCCGGTCTCGACTCGTACAGAACCTCCACTAGGATGCTATTCTTTATGAATATCAAATAAATGAATGTTGAAGAATGAAAACTTTTATTGATAAGTGCTTTGCAATTACACTCATACAACAATCGCTTGAATTTGTGGAGAAATCTAGTGATCGAAATAAGTACGAATCACTTGTACATTTTTCTCACTAACACTTTTAACTAGCGAAACCTATATATTTTCACTCTCTATCTATGCATACACGTCTACCATGTATCACACATCCCATTCACCTCAAGAAATTGGTGTGATTTGAACCCTATTTATAGAGTACGAAGGGTTGCGTCTATCCAAACGAAGATTCATGTCCATTGGTGAAGAGTTGCATCACTTCATTGTGATTAGATACAAAGTTTTATCCTTATCCACAATGGATAGGCACCTTTTCATGATTGGTTGACTTCCACAAGGTGCCTTTTCATTTAGTAGTTGATGGAGGTTGATTGTTTTTATCCGGCGATTGGTAGTTGAAAGAGTTAACCAATAACCATCATAAGTTGCGATCGCGAATCCCTTGTCACGATCGTGAACATTGGTTGGTAGTTTTCTGTTTATGAAGAGTGACAAGTAGCGACCGCGAATAGGTGCCACGATCATGAAATGTTGTTTCTTCAGAATTCTTCTTTGCAACTTTACCGATCTTTGACAACTTTGATCCTAAGCCAAATCCTTGTGTTCCACGCATCTTTTTGCACTTTTTTCACTCTTTTTACATAGAATTCCACTTTTGATCATTTCACTCCCAAGATTCACCTAGTTTCTGCACTTGCATAAAAAACAACTACATACCACGTGAAATCTTTTATATGAAGTATAAAATGACTCTAAACCATATCATTTTATGATTGAAAATATCATGATAATAATTGTAATTATACACTTATCACACCCTCACACTTAACTTTTAACTTATCCTCAAGGTAAATTCAATTGTAGTGTATAAATTAGTAAAGCAAGTTCGTACCTCATTTGGTGAAAGACTATTGTAATGAGTACCACATTCCCACATTGCATTAAGATCAAGAAAAAGTTCAAAATTTCTCACAAATTAGTAATATGCAATTTATATAGTCTAGTTGCATACCTTTACTCTTAATGGAGAGTCAACTGAATCGCATCTTCATATAAGCGTTATAGGCTTACTCGAATATTTCCTTCTCTTAAGCATAGTATAAAGCATAAAGGACAAAAGAAGCACACTTTGAAAAGATTGATCTCAAGGCAGTTTTAGGTAACCTAGGATGCTAAAATACTCTTAGTGGTTGCATTTTATGCTCCATACCACTCTCCCCTTTTTTTAGTGGTTGCATTTTATGCTCCATACCACTTTCTCTCATTTTTTTTCTTTTAAGCATATGTTTTTGAAGTACAGATTCCTACTTTGCACCCATTTTTTGTGCTATGCTACTTTTTCTTTTTTCACTCAATGAATGGTTGCATTTTCTGCTCCATACCATTCCTCACCTTTTGCATAACTCATTAGTTATCCTCTCTTTCTTTTGAGTTTTCTCTCAATACCCTCATCCTTTATTGATCACTTTCAAAGTATTATAGC
>CATIWQ010063408.1:0-21953 GCA_949673415.1 Euphorbia schlechtendalii | reverse complement strand
AGGACTTCCAAA
Organism: Euphorbia schlechtendalii; assembly: GCA_949673415.1. Lineage (NCBI taxonomy): Eukaryota > Viridiplantae > Streptophyta > Magnoliopsida > Malpighiales > Euphorbiaceae > Euphorbia > Euphorbia schlechtendalii. The sequence continues at coordinate 21,941 of CATIWQ010063408.1, read as the reverse complement.
CGACCGATCGGATTCTTCGACGTGGATTCATTAAGTAACAGTAAGCCTCTGAGTTCCTAGAACTGCAATTCCGTGTTTTCAGTATTTAATTTCTTCTTCTGAATTTTCCTGTGAACCTACGGTTTTCATCTTTTATTTTATTTTAACTGTTGTAAATCTTTTTCATCTCTTTCTTTATCATAAGAAGATGTATGTTAGAACACCCCCACGAAGGGAATAAAACATATTCCCGGACAACAGAACACACTTTTTATCATGCGAGCAATTTCATTAATTAAAATGAGCAACCAATGTGTTAATAAAAATGAACGATTTTATTTAAACAATAAACGATATCGCGATTGATTTATTTTTTTTTAGGCCACGCGGGCCTCACTAAATCCAAAATTGAACGTGTTATCCCCTGTGCTAACCTTTGTGGATGCAGGTAGATTACGATTAGATGTATGTTTAGGATTTTTAATTTTCCTTCGGGTATTGCAATTTCAATTTTTGGGAAATGTAATTAATAGGATTAGCGGGCGGTTGCATCCCCCAATTTTTAAAGCCTTGTAATTTTATTTTCCGCATTTACTTTCCGCATTTATTTGCAATTTTCGTGGATGGTTTATTTTTTCTCTTTGTGGATGGTTTATATTTCGCAATACGTGAATCATGCATTTAACTCCAAAAATGACATAAGTGCGAATATGCACAATTAAAAGAAAATGGTTTTCTGTAGATGTAATTTAATGTGATCCAATAAGAAATAAGTAACTTATCCCGGACCCGAATCTCTGTGTCTTGGTGGACCGTCCCCTGGACGTTAAGCCTCACAGGACTCTAATTCCTAGAAAGAGCTAATCCAGGTGGCGACTCCACACTGAGAGACGGTGGATTCAAGTTCGAACCGATCTTAAACGTTTTCGCCTTTTTCTCTTTTAAACCTTTTTCCCGGGTCCCCGACCCGGTGTTTTTTTCTTCCTCTTTTTCCAAACACCCCGGTGGACCGCGCCTATGAACCCTGCGAGCTCTCGGCCCACCGCTCCATGTCGCCCGCTCACAGCGGCGTCATGTTGATGATAGCTTCGATCTTCTCAAGGTTGGCCTCCATCCCTCTTTCTGATATAAGAAACCCCAAGAATTTCCCGCTTTTTATGCCAAAGGTACACTTTCTGAGTTCAATTTGAGGCGGTATCTTTGAAGTACCTTAAACACTTTTTCAATGTCCGTTGCATGGTTGGCTTCATCCTTGCTCTTGATGATCATATCGTCTACATATACCTCCACGTTTTCACCAATTAGGTCCTTGAACATCTCATTTAATAGTCTTTGATATGTGGCTCTAGCGTTTTTGAGCCCGAACGGCATCACCTTATAGCAGTAAGTTCTTTCGTAGGTGATGAAGGCAGTTTTTTCCTCGTCTTTGGGATCCATTGGTATTTAGTGATATTCTGCTTTGGCTTCAAGGAGGGAATAGATGGCGAATCCAGCTGTTAAATCCATGAGCTGATCTATGCTGGGCAAAGGGTAACTGTCTTTGGGGCAGGCTTTGTTTAGGTCTGTGAAGTCGACGCACATTTGCCAAGAATCGTTGGGCTTTCTTACAAGCACTACGTTCACCAACCATTCAGGGTAATGTACTTTTCTGATGTGCCCCACCTCGAGCAATTTTTTATTTCCGCTTCAATTGCCTTTTACCGTTTTGGGGCATGTTTGCACTTCTTTTGTTTGATCGGGGTAACCGATGGGTCAATGTTGAGGCTGTGACACATAACTTCGGGACGGACACCTTTGATGTCTTCGCTGGACCACGAGAAGGTATGCTGCTGCTCTTTCAGTACCTTGACTATGGCGGCTTTTGCATCTTTCTTCATGCCTTTAGCGATTTTGATCATTTTACCTTCTGCGATCGTCAGGACTTCCAAATCTCCTACTGGCTCTGCCCTTTCGCGATCCTTTGCTTAAAACTCCACTTCAAATGAGGCTGGTCTGGTTTGAGTGGAAGCTACATAAGCTTCCTGGGCTTTTTATGGAACTCCCACTACTATCGCTGTTCCTTTTCTTGGTTGGGACCAGCAGGGTTAGGTATTGCAGACAGATTATGGTACGTGACTCGATTATAAATGGTCATCCCAATATCATGTTATAACCGACTCCAATATCGGTAATGATGGAATCGACTTCCCCTCTCCAGGTTATATCTTTATCTCCTACTTCCACCTCCAGAGTGACTTGTCCTGTTGACGGGATGAGCTGGCCTCCGATTCCTACCAATGGATTTCTGCCCTGCTGAATTCTGGAGTGGTGGATATTTAACCATTTTAGAATTGTGTTGGTGATTAGGTTGACTAAGCTGCCGGTGTCACTCAAACCCCTTTTTACTATGTAGCCTTCCGTTAGTGTCTTAATGATTAAAGGGTTTACGTAAGGCCTTTTGACCAGTGAGTGCCTTTGGAAAACTTTGAATATGTCAGCGTCCCGGCTTGTTAGGTATACTGTCTTCTATTTTTTGGTAGGGGGCTCGAAATCTGGGCCTCCCGTGATTACCATTATTGTTCCTTTGGCTCTTTGCCCCTCGTTATCTCCTGGTCGAGACGGTTGCGGGGCTTCTCTATTTTCCTCTCGGGTTACTCCTTTCACGAATTAGCTGAATTTTCCCACTCGAATGAGGGCATACACCTCTTTAGCCAGCATTCGACAATTATCAGTGTGATGTCCCCTAGCTCGATGAAATTAACAGTAGCCTTCTGGGTTCCGGCCCACCGTCTATCCTTCTGACACCTTAGGGAATCTCACATTTTTCTTTTCATGAGTCTTCTTTATCGCTACCAGGATCTGGCTGAGCGGGGTGTTTAGCTCTAGCCTGCTAGCTCGCGGGACGTTTCTTTTATATGGATGGTATCTTTCCTCTCCTTTGCTCCTAAGGGGGGGCCGTTCGTCTCTCTGATCGCGGTATCGATTTTCCCCTTTATTTTTTCTGGACTTATTCATTTCATCTACCTTTTTCATGCTTTTGGTCATGGCTATCATCTGGGTCGTGTCTCTGGGCCGCCTCGTGATGATCTCCGTTCGCAACCTGTCATTTCTCGTACCTCTAATGAGGGCTTCTTTTGCGGTGCTGAAGTCGAGATCGTCGGTGCTGATGCAAACTTCATTGAACCGATGGATGTATGATCTAAGTGACTCGTCTGGTTCTTGGATAACTTCATGAAGCTGCCGGCTCATGTACGAGGCGGGGGTCGATCCGAGGAAATGCTTGCAGAAAACCTCACTTAGCTGGTCCCAAGAGCTAATAGAATTAGGTTTTAACTTATGGAACTAATAGGTCGCTAGTCCGGTCAAGGTTTGTTTAAAATATTGATAAATATAGGCCTCTAGGGTGTACATCATTTCCATCCTATTGATATAGTGCCTTATATGTACCACCGGATCATCTCGCCCATCGTATAATTTTGGAAAGATAGGAGCAACGAAGTAGGGGTTTAGTTGGATGCCCAGAATCTTCTTGGTGAAGGGGGAGAGCCTTTTTCAACTAGGGACTCCTGGTATGGTACTAACAAATCCTTGAGTAGTTTTTTGATGCTACCTCGTAGTTTGGGGTCGATTTCAGTATCGCTGTCAACTTTATTAGTTGTGTCAGCCGGCTCGGATCTAGAGGACGGTTGCTGCATGGCTTCGATCGTTAGGGTAGGAGCGTATGGGTTTAACCATGGAGGCGGGGCGGTTCCTGAAGAGTAAGGTATGTGCGTTCCTGCCGGGGGTATGGGTGTTCCAGCTGGGAAATACGGGTTACCGCCTAGGGCAGACATAGCTTGAAACATGGCCATCATTTATGCCTGCAATGCTGGGTTTGAAGCGACACTTTATTGAGGGAAGGTTGTTCGGGGCGTCGAGGTTATTTGAGCCAGAGTGTGTGCCTCGGTTGAGGTGGGGTGCTGACGATGTTGAGGCGGGAATAGTTCTCTGGCCAGGTTCATTCGATTTGGACCGTCGTTTGGGATCCCTTGGATGGTAGTTGCCTCGACGTTGTATTGCTCTACAAAACCTATTCTGATGACCTGCTGTTGTTCAGGAGGAATGTTGTACTCCTTAAAGATGTGCAACATCTACTCCATAGCTGTGGAAGCGCCTGCCAGGGGAGTCGTGACAAGTGTTTCACTCTTTATGAGATCATCATGGGCACCTTGGATGGCTCCGGTGTCGGAGGAAGGACGGTTATCATTGATTTCAGCCATGGAGCTATTATATTCCTGCACTAGAGAGAAGTGAAACGATAATCCTTGCAATCGAGCTTTCAACTAGAGTAATCCGATAACAAGTGGAATGATTTTAATGAGAAAAAACATGAAATAGAATACTTATCGAGATATGTGAAAACGTGTTGTGAACTAATATTCTCGTTGGGGCAGTAAGTTTAGTCCAAGCTCACCGCACCACTGAAAGTTCCAAAGGAATTTGGTTTGACCTTCGCGGAACTTCAAGAGATATTGAACCAATTATGTATAATTATTCCTGCAAAACAAATAATGAACGGAAAAAGGGGTTGGGGTTTTTATCCCCCGAGAAAACTCCGACTTTCAAGTCAGTATTTTACGTGATTGAGAGTAGAAAGCCAGAGGATAAAGAGTTATCGAGTATGTATTATTAAAAAGAGTGAGTAGAGAGGATGTGACTAACCTGTTATGGAGGCTGCTTTCCCCTATTTATAGAGATTACCGAATCCCCCAAGTCAAGGAGATTTGAATTGATCAAAACAGGGATCGTAATCCCTAGAATCAAGGGAGACCAAGTCTGAATTCTATCTAATCCTTGATTCTAGAATGCGGTTATTTACATGACAATTGAAGCCATTATTTAAATGGCTACTGCCTCACCTCTCGAGACGGGAACACCTTCTTATGATCGTATGGTGGAGCAATTGAGACGGTTTCATTTGCCTTCGCGCATGAATCAGTCTCAAATTCGAGACCGAGACGGCAATGTACAAATGAGAGCAGTGGTGTGGGTAAATTGAGGCGGTATTTCCCCCAGCAAGCGGTTGGACAAAGGAGCCCTGCCATTGTCTTCGAGGGAGTGACATTATGCTTTGCTAACACATGTAGATAATAAAATGGAAGCTTAAATAATTAATTTAATATTATTTTTAATGATGACAGAAATTATCTAGTGAATGATTTAATTTTTTTGTGATTATTTTTTTGAAACAAACAACAAAAAATCAAATAGGGAATTTGTGGCTACATTTTTTTTAAAAGTTCTGTCTATTTTAGTACTTCATCAATTTGATATTCTATTATACATGCCAAATAATTCTAGAACTCGTAATCTACTAAAGATGCTTCTATATTTTAAAAAGCCACGTTCAAGTTTTTATAATCTAACTCAAGTAGCTTTTATATACAAAATATATTTCTTTTTTAGTCATGTAATGTTAAATATAATTCTTAAGCTAATTACAGATTAATTTACCAAACTGTTGCTTATAAGTTAAATTGAATATATTTGGAGTCTCCTGAACTTGTCCATCAACTCCATTTTTCCTCTGAATTTTTAAAAGTTCAAAGTAACACCCTTGAATTTGCAAAAGTGCATCAATAATCCCCAGAACTTGTCCTTGAACTCCGTTCCCTCATCAATGTCATGCGCCAGCTTTTAATTGGTTGACCTTTTTTAAATATGCTGCTTTTCCAGATTATTCTATCTCCAATCAGATTCTAACATGTGACATTAAGATGGATAATGCACTTTTTATCAGTGTTTAAAAGGCGCTAGGCGGAAGGTTAGAGCCTCCGGGGGTCTAGGCGGAGATTAAATGAAACCTAGGTGGGGACTATGCGGATTAATGTTTTCAAATATTTAATATTTATTAATGAATAAAAAAAATTTAACTAACACATAAATTTTTTAAATAATAAAAATTAAAAATTCATGTAGCAACATTTTTCTGGGTTTTGAGAACACTTTCTAGGCCTTGACGACATTTTTCTAGGCCTTGAAGACACTTTTCTGAGTTTTAGCGACACTTTCCTCATTGACCGCCCGATTATATAAAATCAGGGCAGTATTTCAAAAATCTCCGCCTATGCGACCGCCTTTTAAAAGAGAGCTTTTTTTAAGTTGAGAATGAAAAATGAAGTTTAAGTTGACATTCGAGGAATTAATTGAAACTTGTGAATGTTGAGAGGAGAAATTAGAATTTTAGGAAGTTAAGGTATTACCTATAAGTTATAACAAATTTTCAAAAAACTGGTCAATTACTTATTTTTAAATGGATACAATGTATTATAAAAACTCTTTAATTATTTATTTTAGGCTTAATACATGTTTAGCTACCTTAACTTGTTTCAAAAAACCTGTTGCCCCTTTGAACTTTCAAAATGATCCCGTAGCTCCCTCAACTTTAAAAAAATGACACGTGGGAAAAAATCAAACCAACGTGTATTAAGCCTAAAATAAATAATTTATTTGGAGGGAAAAAATAAAAAAAATTACATCTTTGAAAAAATCAAACCAACCAGAAAATGACACGTGGCAGAGAGGGAGCAAAGTGATGCATTTTTTGAAAGTTGAGGGAGCTACGGGATCATTTTTTCAAAGTTGAGGGAGTTACGAGATCATTTTGAAAATTCAGGGGGGCAGCAGGTTTCTTGAGATAAGTTAAAGTAGCTAAATATGTATCAAATCTTTTATTTTAAATAAGAAAGGAACATGACATGGTAAAAAAGTCTTTTTGTCCATCAATTTGAATTCCTGTTTAGAAATTGGATTCCCGCCCAACACAAAACCCTCTTCTCGTCTTCCTTGGCTCCCATCGCGTCCATTTCCAGAAATCAGGTAAATCTACATTCTTATTTGTGTCATTTCTCGTTAATTTTGAAATCCTGCTGCACTTTTGGATGTTTCATCTATTCAATTCTCAATCTGTAATCCGTTACCGTTACCGATTCCGATTACTTGATACTGAATTTAGGAATCATCGCCAAATTGCGTGAGTACGAAACCAAGCCAGATTCTGGGGATCCATCTGCCTCATTTATAATTGATGTGTTACTTTATGACGAATTAGGTTTTTTACTAGATAGGGTTAGTATTTCTTCAATGGGAGAAAACTATACTGGTCAATTGATAGGCAATAGAATTGGAGGGAAGGAACAAGCTAACGTATCTGTGGTTGGAAACATGCCAAGGAAGGGCCTTGCGGATATTAGTAACTTGCCTCAGCCAAACCATGGCTTGAAACTTCAAGCTTATTCACCTAACACAAAAGAATACATTCACAAGCTCCATCAGGTATGCTTCTCGTAGAAAATGTTAAAGTTACGAGCTTGTTATTTGTGTTTATTTTTCTGTTCATTGATTTTATTTCCTTTTAATACAGGAAATTGTGTCTCTGACGAAGCTTCTTGCTGATAAAATGTATCCTTTTCGAGATACCCTAATTTGGCTCATCTTCGGTTTTTCCTATTAATGATTGTCATAATTTCTTTTGATATTCCACTTTGTGTTTTACCTTAATCTGGCCAACAGTAAAATTATTCAATTGCATGAACTTGAATTACAGAAATTGAAAACAATATGCCTGCAAATGCGACAAAGGAACCAGCTGTTTGCACAAACAAACAGTCAGATGCTTGCGGTAATGACATTACTTTCTAATATTTTTCGATTCTGATGAGTTTTCACTTAGTGAGTGTTGCATTTCAAACTGTGGTCCTTGATGGTGTTGATGTGTTATATTGAATATTGCAGGAACTCAATTCAGCTAAAGATAAGGTGAGTTGGTAAAAGATGAAGCTGTCTGAAATTGGTTTTCTCATTCTCTTATGTTCAGTTTAATGGATAATAGTATTTCCTGTAACTCTTCAGCTAAAAGTTCTTCAACATGAGCTGGGATGCAAAAACGGCTTGCTTGCTGCAAGGAACTTAGAGTCTGAGGTAATTCGGGTGCATTTTATACCTTAAGAATGATTTTTCAGTATACCAAATTGCTGAATAATTAGTCCTTTCCTTGTCCTCAAATTTATTAAACATTTCAAGATGTATCAAGTTGAGAGACGTATTCATATTTTGAGTTATGTTATATTAATTTGTAGAATGTTGATTTTATTTTCACATCATGTGTGTATTTATACTTTTTTTTTTCACTGCTTCAGGTTGAACCCATAAACTGTGATGACGTCAGGAAGCCATCTAGAGAAGATAAGAAGAACAATGTACCTCGTAAAAATAAGAGGAAGCGGCAATCCAAATGTAAGTAGAAAAGTGAACATTTATTTGTTGTATGGTCTTTTTAAAGAACAAAAAATTGTCTTATTATTTTCTTTTGCAGCTTTAGACAATGATAATGTTAAACCTGTCCAAGTTGAAGAGAAGATTGATGAAAAGAGGTCTGATTTATTGAATTATCCAATTACTTTAATATTGATCTTGACCTGCTTTACTTAAGAAGGCATTCTATTAGGTTTGACAATGTGGAGAAACTACCAACTGAGGGTGTCTTGGAGATAACGAATGGTCAGCCCCAAAATGATGGCAAGGTTGATGAGAAGAGGTTTGTCAAGTGTCCCACTTTTATAGTAATCAACTCTTTAATGGCTTAATATCTTTCTGGCTGCATTCTCAAAGATGAAGTGCATTTTACATTAGGTGTCGTTCAATAAAGCTTACAAGATCTATACGGGAACAACCAGCTGCTGTGGTTGAGACAAACGATAATTTGGACCCATCAACAGTTGAACTTAATCTTGATGAACATATTGTAGATAAAGAAACCAAAAACAAGAACAGGGTTGATGATAACAGGTTTGTCTGCCCTAACCTTTAATAACATTCTGCTCCTAAACATCATATAATCCTTTTACATTCTAAAAAATGTGTACTGCAATAGACGACATTCGAGAAGACAATCTGCTAGATTTAAAGCTGAGGCAGAAGAACAAACTTCCATGATCAAGAGTAATGATACTTTGAACCTGAAAACAAGTAAACCTGTTCAACCCGAATTGAAAATTGATGATAAGAGGTTAGTTCATGCAGTATGAGTATACTTATATATGAACATCGATTACTACGTGTACTTTAATTTTCTTGAATTCCAAAAAGAACTAGGGAAATGAATTCAATGCTTGTGTTAACAATAGGCGACATTCAAGAATACAGTCTACTAGATTTAAAGTTGAGGAAGAAGTACCAACTACTATCACTATGGTTGGGAGTAGTAATACTCTGGACCTGACAATAAGTAAACCTGTTCAACCTGAATCGAAAACTGGTGATGAGAGGTTAGTTATGCAGTCTACTTATACATGAACATCAATTACTAGATGTACTTTAAGTTTAAACTTGTTGAGTTCCATAAATAACTAGCGAAATGAAAAAAACCGCTTGTGTTTGACAGTCTGTGTTCTAGAAGGCAGTCTGCTAGATGTAGACAACAAGAACAAGTACAAGAACCAATGAGAGACATGTCTCAGATAGATAATGCTGAAGTTCATGTTTCTCATCTGCATGAACTTGGCTCAACTCCATCAGCATCATCAGCACAGGTCAAATTTGAAACACCAGATCGTGTACCTGGTGGATCTGAAGATGCAGAATCACGAAGAACATCGAGACCCAAGCGCCAAGCAACTGAGAAGGTTCAATCCTACAAGGAAATTCCAGTTAATATCAAGATGCGCCGATGCGAGTGAGTGTAATTCCTTTTTATTGCCCTTCTATTACTTTTTTGGGGCAGACAGCAAGAATTTCTTTTCCTGCAATTTGCCCCAATGATGTTTGTTTAGAGAATCCCTTAAGATAAATCCTGTTGTTAGCTTATCATCTTAGGTTTGATGATATAAGTATGGGAAACCAATATGTGCAAAACATTTTCATTTTTAGTTAGTTTGTGAATTCTATGGATTCTTTTGTTTTGTTTAGCAAATGATATTAGTGGCTTGCTTGTTCATTTTCTTGAGAAATGTGGAATGCGGTCCTATCAACCAATGGTAGCTTGACATGTCAGCATTACTGGCTGATGTGTGAAAGTAGCATATGTCAGTCCAAACCATGCTAGAATTTTTTTCCACGTTTTAAGCTCTATGTTATTTGTTAATATTAAACAGATAAAGTTTTCATTTTTTAAAACCAGACCATGAAAGGGAGCCTTGCAGTAATGGTATAATTGGGTCGAGTGGTCTAATTGTGTAAGCATTAATGACAAAACTATTTCTAGACATTACAAGGCATGGTCTATGAATTGAACAAGTCTGAAAGCTTATTCTCTGGAGTTAATAAGGACTAGCTTAACTTGTAATATTTAATTGGCAACTGAACAGATTGTGGGGTGGCAGCTGGTAGTTGATAAATTTAATATTCATGTTTGTAACTTGTAACTTATCCAATTTTTCAGTTAGAAAAAGAAAAAGCCATCCATTGTATGTGTTCTGAAGCTATATCATCCATTGATTTTTCCCTTTTCATATCAAATTGTATTATGATAGTTGTGTTTAGTTGTTTTGGGACAAAAAGTTACGGATAAAGCAAACAGTGACTATAGAACAAAATGAATGACAAAGAATACAAAGAATTTAGACCCTTTTTTTCATCGCTTTAAAAAAATTGAAGTTCGTATTTGCATTGTTTTTTTTATTATTAGTATCTTTTTAATTTCTAAAATTTCAATTCTTGAAATGTTCACTACATTTGTTAACCTATTTGAAATGTTAGCATTTTGTAAAATATGTATATCTAAGTTTGCTCAAGCTACGTGTGTAATAAATTGCATTTAATGTTGAACTTATGTCAAATACATCACCTCTCAATTATAAAGATTAAAGACAAAGAGATCAATTAAGAGGCTTGCATGGCGACCCATGCGATGCATTATGCTCACATCACACAAATATACCACACAAATATCTATATACCTTTTCAATCTAATATAAATCTATATAAGACTTGCAGTTTCTTGTTCTCTGATCATATTTCTAAGCTCTTTTTTAAAAAAAAATGGCGAGTAGTGATTTAAGTAGTGTGCCTAGCAGCGGGCGTTTTAGCAGTTTTAGACAAAGTTGGAGAAAAAATACGACATTGGAAGTTTTTTCTAAATCTTCTTACCATGAAGATGATGAAGAAGCTCTTAAATGGGCAGCTTTAGAGAAACTTCCTACTTATTTACGTCTAAAACGAGGATTATTGAATGATAACGAGATTAACGTTAATAGACTTGGATTGGTAGAAAAAAAACATCTCATGGAAAGGCTAGTTAAGATTGCTGAAGAAGATAACGAGAAATTTTTGTTAAAGCTCAAAAACCGTATCGAGAGGTATGTATATGACTTTATATATATATATTCTAAAATACTAAATATTTCAGCTAAGTTTTAAAAATCTAGTAACTTTTCAGATTATTATTGGAAATTAAAAGTTTGCTATTTTTATGCTTTGGAATGCAGAGTTGGACTTGATATGCCGACTATTGAAGTCCGATTCGAACATCTAAATATCGAAGCAGAAGCTTATATTGGAAGTAGGGCATTGCCTACCATCTTCAACTTTTCAACTAATTTGTTAGAGGTATACATACACTTTTGATGTCATATATATTAATTTTAAAATATAGCATATTAAAGTATTTGAATTTTATTTCATTGTAACTTATTCTTCAATCTGAATTTCTTTTAATAAAAGGGATTCTTGAATTATCTCCACTTACTTCCAAGTAGAAAGAAACCACTACCTATACTTCATGACGTCAGTGGAATTATAAAGCCTCGAAGGTGAGCATAAGAAACTTTCCCGATACTCTGGGTTTGAATTCGTGCTGTTTTAATTTCAATCTTATTATAAAAAATTTGTGTAATTTTTACATTTTAAATTAAATTTGCAGGATGACGTTGCTTTTGGGGCCTCCAAGCTCAGGCAAAACCACCTTACTACTTGCCTTGGCCGGAAAACTCGGCAAAGATTTGAAAGTCTGTAACCAAACTAATATATTGCTTGTTATTGTAGATAATTTTTTGTGGTTACTAACTAGTATTGTAGTTTTGGTTTTAAAAACAACTAAGAACAACACGTTTGTTGCACCCGATAGTATTTCCTGTGTTTGAGATTGATCATGAAATATTCAAATAAATATTTTTTTTATAATATATGATACATTAAAATTCGAATTCAAATAATTTAAAAATATAAAAGCCCGTATACTCGACACTCATTCAATTAAATAAACCATACTATGGTGAATTGCGGTTCAAATCCGAGATATTGAAAAACTTATTTTAGCTTGTTTATTAATCCATCAATTTGATGGTTTGGTAGAGAAATTGTATATATGTTTACTCATTGATTTATAACAATAAAAAATCCTACGATATTGCAGTTTTCAGGAAAAATAACTTATAATGGACATGGGATGGATGAATTTGTACCACAAAGAACATCAGCATATATGAGTCAATACGATGTTCATATCGGAGAAATGACTGTTAGAGAAACTTTGGATTTTTCTGCACGGTGTCAAGGAGTTGGATCTCGTTACGGTGATAATCTTATTCCAAATTATTTAAAATGATATTTAAGTAATTTATAGGAGTGATATTACATAATTCAGGACCATATATAACAATAATTATAAAATAATATTTATTTCGATTATAATAATTACAAAATTTTTGAAACTTTACAGAGTTTTTATCAGAATTGTCACGAAGAGAAAAGGAAGCAAATATCAAACCCGACCATGACATTGACATATATATGAAGGTGAAATTAAAAATAATATATATTGGATATTATTTGAAATTTGTTTTTTTCTTTTTGATAACATGAGAATGCTGTTAGATATAAACAAATTTATTTTGAAATAAATTGTACATCCTTAATGCTTGGTAATTTTTTGGACCATTCAGGCAGCAGCTTTGGGAGGGCAAGAGACAAATGTAGTAACAGACTATATACTTAAGGTAATAAAATTTAATGATTTGGATTATTTTCCTCAGAATATGAATTTTTTTTTTGAAGAGGTTGTGTATCAACCTCATGAACCTCCCACCTTCACTTTGATATGTATATTAATTGAGCTATATTCAATTGATATAATTTGGATAAATTAATTCATAAGACTTTGAAATAAAATGTTTATCAAGTGATTGATCATTGGAACCAAAATTTTATAGATTTTAGGACTTGAAATATGCGCGGATACAATGGTGGGTGACGAAATGATAAGAGGTATTTCTGGTGGTCAAAAGAAACGACTCACAACAGGTACAAATGAGTATTTATTGTTTTTATGGAAAAGAAATGTGTTAACGTATTTATCGATCCCCGAAAGTTTTAGCTTTAAAATTGACATATTTTTTCTATGCTAACTAATGCAATTTCTTAAAAATGTGTACAACTTAAATACTAACCGCTACATTTGAATTATACAAGCATGTATCAAACTCATAACTATAGAGGTAAAATGTACTTTAAATAGTATCTAATGTTATAGTAAAAGAAACTTAAGAATATGTAACATCGTGGTTTGATTGTTTTGTAAAATAAATTTCTTATGAAATCTTTTTGTAAAAGAGTGTTTGTAATTTTAAAAGTTAGTAAAAATAGGAAAAATATATTTTTTCATTAAAATAATAGTGTGTCCACGAGGTATTTGAATCAGTTCAATATTCCTATAATTTAACCATATCATTTAAGAATTATATATCAAAATTTGAGTAATTTCAGGAAATTCTTCATTTTATTATGATTTTTTAAAAGCTATCATCACATTTAAATTAAAAATATATATTTGAGCTTCTAAAAAAATTCTAAAATTTATTATTAAGTTGTATGAGATATTTATTAACTAAACAACAAAATTTCAACTCAAATCTTCTTGAACTAAATTAAAATTTGTAAATCATCTTTTTGCTAACTTTTGAAAAGAATAAACTCTACAAGAATCTTTATGTAAAACGGCCGGGACATGTTTATGTAGTTTACCATTGTGTTAAAAAATTGATTAAGATATATTACGAAATCTATCAAAGTTTAGAGGTGTGCATTTTGCGAATTATAGTTAGACACGTTCAAGATACCCGACTGGGCTATTCCAAATCTACTTTATGAGTCGGATTTAAACAATAAATTTTATGCAAAGCCTCACACGAACCTCTTAAAGTTCAAAATTATATATGCTAAACTTGTTTTTCTTTTTATAAATAATCCATTCATGAACCTTACTCGATAAATAATTATTTTTACTATTATATGTGTATATTTTATATATAACAATAACTTTCAATTTTTATATTTTATTTTAGCATATAAAATTTTTAATCTTCATTACAATAAATTATTTTTATTAAAATAATATAATTATACAAGATTTAAATATATTTACAAGACAAATGTCATCTTGTTTGATTTGAATCCATAAAAAATTTTATTTTATAAATCACGGACCAACTTGTCATAGGCCTTGTCATAGTTTAACCCGATCGTGAGGTTCTAAAGTAAGAACCAAACCGAATGCTAATACTTATGGTAGAAAAATCAATAAAACTCAGACCGTAACCACTATTCAACTCCGTCCGGTTAAAGGATGACAATTGGATCTGGATCTGATCTAAATATACATTTTCACCATTTATATGTTGTCACAAGCTTTAATTACTGAAAAAATATAAAATTTTAACCTCAGGTCGGACCATTGTCTAACCATAATTTTTACCTAAATTATTGGACAACGCATTTTAGAGGGAATAGTAGAACTATAATGTGGTCTATTTAACCGCCAGTCAGGGCATATTTTTCTCCCTTCCGTCGCTACAACCACTGATACCGGAAGCAGTTAAAATGTTTTCTACCGTTAAGTCGGAAAATCATCGCCGGAAGGTTTCCCGAGATTTTGGAGAAGCTTTTGATTGCGACCGGGTATGAAATTAAATTGAATTAATTTGTAGTATTTTAAAATTCAGTGGGATACGATCTATAAAATTGTGTTCGATGATCTTATTATTGCACAATCTGGAAAAGTTAATGCAATTCCTGTTAGTAGCTTTATAAATCGAATGTGTTCAAGTCTTGGCGCCATTTTCTATGAAATGATTACCAGGTATTCTATAGGTCATTGTATTGTTGTCAATGTATTGCAGGGGAAATGCTGGTTGGGCCAGCTAGAGCATTGTTCATGGATGAGATATCAACTGGATTGGACAGTTCAACAACGTTTCAAATTGTGAATTCACTCAGGCATTCAATCCACATTCTCAATGGAACTGCTCTGATCTCTCTTTTGCAGCCTGCACCAGAAACTTATGATCTTTTTGACGATATAATTCTTCTATCTGATGGACAAATTGTGTATCAAGGTCCACGAGAAAATGTGCTTGATTTCTTTGAATATTTGGGCTTCAGATGTCCTGAGAGGAAAGGTGTTGCTGACTTCTTACAAGAAGTAATGTCCCTACTTTTTCTTATATGTGAACTTCTTAGAATGCACTTTCTAATGAACTTTTTTCCTTCAAATCTGATAGGTAACATCGAGAAAAGATCAAGAGCAGTACTGGCATTATAAAGATAAGCCTTATAGATTTGTTTCCGTCAGTGAATTTGCCGAAGCATTTCAGTCATTTCATGTTGGGCGAAGTCTAGGCGATGAACTTGCTACACCATTTGACAAGTCCAAATCTCATCCTGCTGCACTGACAACTAAGAAGTATGGTATTAGCAAGAAGGAGCTCCTAAAAGCTTGCATTTCTAGAGAACTTTTGCTCATGAAGAGGAATTCTTTTGTCTACATTTTCAAGTTCATACAAGTGAGTAGCATTTCCTTTAGTGAGAATGGTATTTCATATTTTATTATGCTGAGAATCATGAAATTCAAATGACATTGATGTTGTGAATGTATGGTTAATTTTTTTCCCTTTCCCTTTCAGATTATCATTTTGGCTCTCCTGGCAGTTTCTGTGTTTCCAAGAACAAAAATGCATCATCACACGCTAACAGATGCTGCAACATTTCTTGGTGCTCTTTTTTATTCGGTAATTACACTGATGTTCAATGGATTCACAGAGCTCGCACTGTCCATTATGAAACTCCCTGTCTTCTACAAGCAAAGGGATCTGTTGTTCTATCCTTCATGGGCATATGCTTTACCCACATGGATTCTTAAAATTCCAATTTCATGTGTTGAAGTTTTCATATGGGCGATCATAACTTATTACAGCATCGGCTTTGATCCGAAAATTGAAAGGTGAAAGAGTTTAAATAAATTGAGAATGTATTTTTTGAGTTTTGAAAGAGGCTTACTGAAGAATTTTGCTAAACTTCTGTGATGGCAGTTTTTTCAAGCAATACATGTTACTCTTATGTACCAATCAGATGGCCTCTGGTTTGTTTCGTTTGATGGCAGCCATTGGAAGGAATATAATTGTTGCTAACACTTTCGGCTCATTTGCATTAGTGGCGATATTAGTTTTGGGAGGATTTGTCATTTCAAAAGGTAAATTAGACTTGTCAATGGACAGTTATGTAACTGAAGTCTGACACATTAATGCTACACATTTTACATATCTCTAGTCTATTTGCTTGTATGCTAAGTCTTATATGTTACTTGAATCCTGATAATTAAGAAATACTTTTCTTTTAATTCTCCAGATGATGTGCATAAGTGGTGGTTGTGGGGTTATTGGGTCTCCCCATTAACTTATGTGCAGAATGCTGTATCTGTCAATGAATTTCTTGGGGATTCATGGAGACATGTAAGTTTTGTTTCCTTGACCATTTTAAAAGGGATAAAAATATAACATGAAAGATCTTTTAGAATGATCTGATTTATTTATTATAGCAATTTTCTGAATTGTATGTGGTGCAGCCTGCCCTCTTTTCAACTGAATCGTTAGGTGTTTATTTCTTGAAGAAACGTGGAATCTTTACTGATGCACACTGGTATTCGATTGGATTATTTGCTTTGATTGGATATATTCTTCTTTTCAATCTCCTTTACACCTTGGCCTTAAAATATCTTGATCGTAAGTACCCATTTGTCTCATAGTAAAGATAGATATTGCAACCAATATGCTAATGTTTGAACTGTTTGCAGCCTTTGGGAAGCCTCAAGCAATAATATCAGAAGAGGCCTTAGCTGAGAAACATGCTAACAGAACTGGAGGGGTTGTTGAGCTATCAACAACGAGAAAAAATTCTATCAGTGAGTCATTAATTTTCGTATTGATGTTGGTCTTTCCGCTACATTCTAAGTGACACTTATGCCATTATAATCAATGCAGAAATAGGGAATGAGAGCCATATAGGCATCCCATCTGGCACAAGATGTGCAAGAGTGAGTAGCTTCAGTGATGCGATTGAGAACAAGAGACGGGGAATGGTTCTCCCATTCGAACCTCTTTCTATGGCTTTTAAAGATATCAAGTACGCTGTGGACATGCCTCAGGTAGCTTTGGTTTTTCGACTTCTTTCAGTGATACAGTAATACTTGTACCGCGAGACATGTCATTATGAGACAAGCTTGATAGTTGATATAATGAAGTGAATATTCCCTTCATTAGGTGTTTGCAAATGTCTCTGAAGTTTGAAGTAGTCATTAGTTGTTTTCAAATTTTAATTTGTTTAAGCAAACTCATAGGTTATTACTCTTAGTCTTCATTCATCGATAGCAAATTGCAAGAATTTGTGTTAAGTATGTTATAGTTTTTAGAAAACACATTTTCTTAATGTTTACATTATCATCAGGAGATGAAAGTTCAAAGTGTAACAGAAGACCGTCTAGAACTTCTGAAGGGTATCAGTGGTGCATTCAGACCAGGAGTCCTAACTGCCCTAATGGGTGTCAGTGGTGCTGGAAAGACCACATTGATGGATGTCTTAGCCGGAAGAAAAACCGGTGGTTACATCGAGGGAACTATCTCAATATCTGGTTATCCAAAGAAACAAGAAACCTTTGCTCGAATATCAGGGTATTGCGAACAAACCGACATCCATTCCCCATACGTAACCGTCTACGAGTCATTGCTCTATTCTGCTTGGCTTCGCCTGCCTCCTGAAGTTGATTCTCATGCAAGAACGGTACATATCAAAAAGCAACTTCTCTTAGTTCTTAAAAAACCAGTTCATGTTTTCTTCATGCCTTAGATTATTGAGAGTAAGAACGAGCTATCGATTTCAGATGTTTGTTGAAGAAGTAATGGAACTTGTGGAGCTGACCTCTTCAAGAGGAGGACTCGTTGGATTGCCTGGTGTGGACGGTCTTTCAACTGAGCAGCGAAAGAGGCTGACAATTGCAGTTGAGCTTGTTGCAAACCCGTCTATAATATTCATGGATGAGCCAACCTCTGGCCTTGATGCTAGAGCAGCTGCCATAGTTATGAGAACAGTAAGAAACACAGTCGACACTGGTCGAACTGTGGTGTGCACAATACATCAACCAAGCATTGACATATTTGATTCTTTTGATGAGGTGAGACATATTTCTTGCCAGTGAATCACATACCCTCATTGATTCCGTGTAAGTAATGTTTTAATTTTGTTACGTCACAGTTAATCTTATTGCAAAGAGGAGGTGACGAAATATACGTTGGTCCGATAGGCCGGCATTCTAACAATTTAATCAAGTATTTTGAGGTTAGTTCTTCACATGGATGATATATTAAATCATACAAATATGTCTCCTACCTATCTGATTCAAAAATTTTGTAGGATATTGAAGGAGTTCCGAAAATTAAGGAAGGTTACAACCCAGCAACTTGGATGCTGGATGTTACTTCAGCAGGACAGGAAGCAGCTCTTGGAATCAATTTCGCTGATATCTATAAGAGTTCGGAACTATACAGGTCAGGGACAAAGGTCTATTCACTGATTATTTGGCCTTGTTATATAGTTAGTTTCTGATGTGACATATTGTTGTTCCAATTTAGAAAAAACAAAGCCTTGATTGAAGAACTAAGCACACCTCAACCAGGTTCTAAGGATTTATACTTCCCAAATCAATACTCACAGCCTTTCTTGGTCCAATGCATGGCTTGCTTGTGGAAGCAACATTGGTCGTACTGGCGAAACCCGTCATATACAGCCGTGAAGCTACTGTTCACCACAATTATAGCTTTGATGTTCGGAACTATATTTTGGGACCTAGGCTGTAAAAGGTATACAAAGAAAATGCATCAAACTATCTGAAAAGGGCTAATTTCTGTTGCTATGGAAGTTTAAGCTATGTCAAATGTTGTTGAATTGCAGGACAAGAGAACAAGACGTTTTCAATGCGATCGGTTCCATGTATGTTGCTCTCCTCTTTATCGGAGTACAAAATGCTGTAGCAGTGCAGCCAGTTGTGGCCATTGAAAGAACGGTATTTTATAGAGAAAGAGCAGCTGGAATGTATTCCGCTTTGCCGTATGCCTTTGGACAAGTAAAAATGACTTCTTGAATTATACTTCTTTAGCCAAATGCATGAAGACCCTCCAGAACTTGGCAAAAGTGCATAAGTTTGCCCTTTGGATAGTGAAAAATCATAAAAATGACATATTTGAAAAGTTAAATCAACCAGAAGTTGACATGTGGCATTGAGGGGCAAAATGGTGCACTTTTGCTAAGTTTCAGGGGTCTTCATGCATTTAGCCTACTTCTTTCTTATGACTTTTGATTTCTTGCTAATATTTGTTGGGATTTTCAGGCAATGATTGAAGTTCCTTATGTTGCTATTCAGACATTCATATATGGTGTTATAGTGTATGCCATGATCGGATTCGAATGGACAGCAAGCAAGTTCTTTTGGTATATATTCTTCATGTTCTTCACCTTCTTATACTTCAGTTTCTATGGAATGATGACGACAGCCATGACACCAAATCACAACATTGCTGCTGTAGTCGCCTCAGCATTTTATGCAATCTGGAATCTCTTTTCTGGGTTTATTATCCCTCGACCGGTAATTAACTTACATTTTCTCAAGGGCAAACTTAAAAAAAAGTACCCCGTGATTTCACTCAATTGCAAAACAGGATCTGAGGAATTTATTTTTACAAAAGGGGTATGTGGTTTCAAAAAATTTGCAAATAGAGGATTATCAATAACAAATTATGTCACGAAAATGGGAAATCTTGATCGTTTTTATCTGAATTTTTGCGGGATGGTTCATAAAAATACGATACACATCACCGATAAATTTTGTAATTTTTTTAATAGTCTAGATAGGTTTTAATTAGATTATGATAATAAACTTCAAAAATCATAAAAAATAAAAAGTATTTCCGAAAATTACTCAAATCACGGAGTATAATTTTTAAATAATACGGTTTAACCGTTAAAATGTTGAATTGTTTCAAATATTCAATGTAACATCACTATTTTAAAATCATATACCCTTTTGCCAAAAAAAGAAAAAATCCGCAAAATCTACTAGTACTTTTTTTAGAAATTTGCTCTTTTCCCAATCACCTTTCCTTTTGGCTAATCCCTCTTTATCAAAATTGAGCTAAAAAACATGGTAAATGTCAATGACAGAGGATGCCAATCTGGTGGGCATGGTACTATTGGTGTTCTCCTGTGTCCTGGACTTTATACGGATTGGTTGCTTCACAATTCGGTAATATACAAGACACGATAGATACTGGTGAAACTGTGGAAGAGTTTTTAAAGAACTATTTCGGGATCAGACATGATTTGGTTAGCATTTGTGCTGTTGTTGTAGTTGGATTCTGTCTGCTTTTCGGCTTCATCTTTGCTGTCTGCATCAAAACATTGAATTTCCAGCAAAGATGATAAGTTATTGTGTGTATGCAAACTGTAATTAAAATTGGCCATTGAAATCACAGGTGTTTTTTTGTTGTTTTTACTTGCTTGTATTTGAATTTTAACTGAAAGTTCAGAGATTTATCTCGATGTTGCAACTTGCAACTAATTAATCTTAAATGGATTTTTTTTTCTTCCCTAGATAAAAAATATTGTGCAAAACATTAACAAATTGCATAGACTAATGGATAATAAGACCAAATGGGTATACGTGTCACGTAATCTAAAATGATGGTTCTGCCATTTTGTTTAGGTGGCATATATTAATGTTCTTTACTCTTGCTTGACATGACCATTTATTGCACTAATCACTTGTTCTTTTCTACTGCATCGAACCGTGTAAATTTTAGTAGTATTATTTATGTTGAACACAATTTAAGTGTGCTTATATAAAATCACTAATTTATTAATTTTTGATTTATTTTGAAGTAACAATTATTTAATGTTATTAAATATCCATGTCATATACTACTATAAAAACCTTATAAAAAGAACGAAATCTTAGACTTAACCCTTCATGTTTCTCAACAACTGTTTCTTACATTTAGTACTAACTAACACTCCAATCAATGTTACCATTTTAACCGAAATTTATATTTAAGACTAACTTCCTTGGCAAAGTGTTCAATGTACCATTATACCAATTCACAATATTATCAGACATTTAGTCAACAGAATTTGAAAAAATGTAACGTACACATGATTAAGTAAAATGGAATATTTGGTAGGGCTAATAAATATGTAGTGATAAAGAGTAATCATATCCATTTTCTGAAAGGTTGCAGGGTGCTGCAAAAATGCAATAAATTACAGTAAGGTACACTGTTACATTGCTGAAGCAACAAATGTAAAGGGCCCTACCCTGCCAACTAAACCAATTATGTATCAGTTCTATCAATAACTACTTCATCAACCTCCAATTAATTTATATTAGAACTGTTCCAGACATTTTCGAATTATTTGGTAAAATCATGGTTCTCAAACCAGCATCGATCATCGAACCGGTGAAGAGGATGGTTCATGAATTTAAGATTCAACCAGATTAAATCGGTAGTCGAACCGGATTTTCTAAAAATTAAAAAAATATTATTTAAATAAGGTATGGTGAATTTATTTACACAATACACTAAATAAATAAAGTAAATAGGTAATTTAAAACTAAGTAAAAATTTTATATAGAT
>CATIWQ010063401.1:0-65796 GCA_949673415.1 Euphorbia schlechtendalii | reverse complement strand
AATAAGTCCTATAAGTATTAAGTGTGTTTAAAGTATTAGGAAACTATAGCGATAATACTTTGAAATTGATCAATAAAGGATGAGGGTATTAAAGAAAATATCAAAAGAAAGAGAGGATAACCAATGAGTTATGCAAAAGGTGAGGAATGGTACGGAGCAAAAACTGCAACCATTCATTGAGTGAAAAAAAGAAAAGAAAGCATAACACGAAAAATTCAAAAACATATGCTTAAAAGAAAAAAATGAAAGAGTGGTATGGAGCATAAAATGCAACCACTAAAAAAAGGGGAGAGTGGTATGGAGTATAAAATGCAACCACTGAGAGTGTTTTAGCATCCTAGGTTTCCTAAAAACGCCTTGAGAGAAATTAATCAAAGTGTACTTTCTAAGTCCTTTATACTTTTTACTTTGCTTAAGAGAAGGTAATATTCAAGTATGCATATAATGCTTATATGAAGATGTGATTCAATTGACTCTCCATTAAGAACAAATGTATGCAACTAAGCTATATAAATTGCACATTACTAATTTGTGGGAAATTTCAAACTTCTACTTGAAATCTTTGGCAACGTGGTTGCAGTTTGCTTCTATGCTTGCAATAGTCTTTCGCCAAATGAGGTATGAAGTTGTCAACCAATTTATACACTTCTGTTGAATTTACCTTGAGGACAAGGCAAAAGTTAAGTGTGGGGGTATGATAAGTGTATAATTACACTTATTATCATTATAATTTTATAATATAAACACTATATTTTAAGTCATTTTTATACTTCATATAAAAGATTTCACATGGTATGTAGTTGTTTTTTATGCAAATGCAAATACTAGGTAAATCTTGAAAGTAAAATGATCAAAATTGGAATTCTATGAAAAAATAGTGAAAAAGGTGCAAAAAGATGCATGGAACTCAAAGATTTGGCTTAGGATCGAAGCTATCGAAGATTGGTGAAGTTGCAAGGAGAATTCTGAAGAAAAATGCAATTCACGGTCGCGATAATCATTCATGGTTGCGTCTTGTTCTTCTGCAAATAAGAAGTTTGTCAATCAAAGATTCACGGTCGTGACATGTATATCATGGTCATGACTTGGATGGTTTTCTGGTATTATCCTCTTAACTACCAACCGCTAGAGAAGCATGATAAACAGCCATCAACCGCCATTAACTACCAACGAAAAGACACTTATCAGGAGTCAACCAATCATGAAAAGGTGCCTATCCATTGTTGATTATATCAAAGCTTCTCAACCAATCACAATGAAGAGATGTAACCATTCACCAATGGACACAACCCTTCTTTTGGATAGACCCAACCCTTCGAACTCCATAAATAGGGCTCCACACTTCACAGATTTCGTGCACCAAAGTAACACCAAAAGAGTGGAGAATATTAGAGTGCAATTATAGGGTTACATATAGTGTGTGTAGATAGAGTGTTCACTACGTTCATAAGCGTTAGCGAGAAAATGTTTAAGTGATTTGAATCCTTATTTTGATCACTAGATTCTCTATATTCTTGAGCGATTGTTGTATAAGTGTACTTGCAAATCACTTATCAATAAAAGTTTTTATTCTTCAATATTCGTTTCTTTGATATTCACAAAGAATAGCATCCTAGAGGAGGTTCTATATGGGCTAAAGACCGAATTCAATGCAGACGCAGGGATTGCAGGAATTGACGACTCCCATTAAAGAGTGGATACGGTTTGATCAACTTTAGCTTTCACTTGCATACCTTACAACTTTGCTTTGCTTTCTACTTATACTTTCTATTTTAAGTTTATGATATGTCTATGTGTCATAATGCGTATTTCGTGTTAAGTCTTTCATGTTAATCAAGTTATATGCGTTGGAGTTAATTTTAAGAGTAGTTTCGGGGTTAACAATATCGTGTATAATCATTGGATCTGTGATATAACGCTGTTTAGTGAGCCAACATTTTTAGAATGGTAACTTGCTAAATGTGGCTATGTGAGAGCGGCCCGTACTAAGCATAGTATTGATGTTATCCAGGTTTATATGATAGTCTTAATTCGTTTGTGCTAGATCTAGAAAAGTCTTTTCATGTGTTGCTCTGCGGCGAATAATTGAACATCTGAGTATTTAGAACCGAGTCTATTATATTAGTTAATGAATTGTAACATCTTTGTTGAACTTGCATGTTTTCTCTGCTTTCCTTATTTCGTAGGGAAAATCTATATATTTAGATTCTCTAATCTTTCATACCTATATTTACTCATATTTCATTCTAACCCTCCTATCCAAAAAACCTATACATTATTTTATTTTCTTTTTATCTTATCTTCCTTGTTGATATTTAGAACTAGCCCTTCCTTGTGGGATCGGTATCTTTTAAAACTACATCGCAACTGTATACTTGCAGTTATCATCATTTTTCTATTTGATAAGAGGTACTGACAACACCTATATTTTTCACGAACAAGTTTTTGGCGCTGTTGATATATAGCCAAATCTTGTGAACAAACTATTAAACTTATCAGCAGAAAAGTGGCGAACATAAGGCAGAGGAAGGGGAAACTTGCCATTATAGACCTTGAAGTTACATCAAGTTACATCTACATTTCAACAAGCTAAGAAAAAGCTTAATGGTGTGAAGAAAAAGAAGAGTGCTCCTAACAGTTCAATGAGAGCACTCAAGCTTGTGTTGAGTGATGAAGAAATTGAAGAAATAAGCCAATATGCATTTGAGGAATCAACATCTCTCTATGAAACCTCAACTTCACCCATTATCACTCAACAAGTTGAGATGCTTAAGGTTGATCCATCGTTGGATCAAAAGTTATCCTTCAAGCACCTATTATTCTTTCCCCCACTTCTTCACATACACCTTCCACTTCTAAACCAAGTTCTCCCAAACAAAACACCAACCCCACCTCTAACTACTACAAATTCACTTATTCACTCACTCCCTCTCAAACAAAAACTAAACCAACTCTAGTTGTAAATATAACTACCACTTTTCCACCTCATTCACCCAAAGAAAATGTACAAACTGACCCAATTCCACCTTCAACCAGTTCTCAAATTACCACTTCTTCAAACCTAACTCCTACCCCCTCAATCCCTCCAATTGAGGAAATTCCTCAAACAAAAAAATACGCTAGAGAGGAAAAAATAGCAGATGTGAGTGGTGCTGAGGAAAATTTTATAGTCAAGGAAGTAATCAGGTCTAAGAGGACTCGGGTGATATGTATCTTAGCTAAGATAAGAGAGCTTGCAAGGGCTAAATACCCTGCTTTTAAATCAAACATTGAGTTAGATGCAACAATTATCCCCAAGTACTATAGAAATAAGAATTAATGGCGAACATAAGAAGAAGGCCTCAATGCTTGAATTTGAAGAGCACACAAGTATATCCCCTCGAAGTCTATCTACTTTGAGGGATTCGAGTGCATCCAAGGGAGCTTGTTTACAATTTGAAACCATATTGCTAAGGAGAGTGTTAAAAGCTTGGTGGATAAATTGGCTACAATCCTTGAAGGGATGACTGATTTTGCAGCTCAACTCAAAGCAGCTGTCTTTGTTATACCATCTCCAATTTCATCGCCAGTGCACTGATAGGAAGAGTAAAGGGAAGTGTTGACAATGCAAATCTACAACTTAGCAACATCCATGTTATACTGGCAGAGTAGGTGACTCAATTTCATAAGTTTGGTGAAGAGCAAGCTACCATCAAGAACAGCACTAACAAACTCTTTAAGGAAATTTTAGATAAGCTCGATACAAGCAATGATGTGTCACATAACATGTGTGGTACAATGGAGAGGATGTCAGTTATGATGCTGGCATATGATAAGAAAACTGATGAAGTAGTCAAGAAAGTAGCCAAGCTTGTGTTGAAATTAACAGGATTAGATAAAAAAAATTCAACTCATCTTGCACTGTTGTTAACGCTAATACAGAGGAAACACTAAAGGAATCATAGAAGGTAATGATCTCTACCATGGGCAAGTTATTTCCAAACTCAAGCTCTTTAGTGGATCCTAAAAATGGATACACTATCCACAAGAAGCTGAATTTCCTAGTAGATCGAATCAAAGAAATGCAAGACAAGATTCAAGCACTCATGGACACCAGTATAGAGGATGCTAAGAACATAGACTTCACTGCCAAAACTATCAACATTATATGTCCTAGGATCATTGACATGGATGCACAATTGAAGGTTGCACTATCAGCTAGCAATTTTAGAGGACTGCTATAGTGTTTCTAACAATTTTCCTGTCAAGAGTTTGATCTCATAGCACATCCTACCTGGTACCACCATTTGCTTCTTCAAGAGCTTAACAGTCAAGAAGTCCTTTCCTCACTTAGAAGAGAGCAGCTGGTTAATGAAATTGATCTAGTCTTGGTAGGGAAGTAAGAGATGTTCTATCATACCCTCGAATCCTTTAATGTGTGCCTTAATGAATTGGTTTCGAAAAATTTAACAAAAGGGGAGAAGGTAGCAGATGATGTGTGCAAAACTGCTCAGTAGCAAAAATCTCATCTACCTCTAAGATCGCAACATCCACCAGCACATCAAAGGTTTATAATGTAGTTGAGAGGATCATCCAGCTCATCATCTTCTTAGTTAACACTAAGAGGCAAAGGCAATGCCAAATCTAGAAGATAGTAGTAGTTGTAGAGATAGAAATTCTTGTAACAACTCTTAATGTAAAAATTATTATATAACACAGTTTGTGTACTAACTGAGTTATTATATATATAAAAATTATAAGTTTTCCTAAAGTTAAGATCTTCTTAACTTTATTCTATTTATGTTGGTTTTTCGCATAAGCTTTTGTGTTGCAGGAATTAAAAAAAAGACCACTAAGTACGGAGAAGCTAATTAAGACAAAGTCCCAAAGTCAATGGAAAGTTTACTCAGTATGGGGGAGCTTGCGCTGACTGAAGGAAATCCACTCAACATAGGGCAGTCTATGCTGCTTAAAGAAGTTTACTAAGCATGGGGGAGTCTTACATCACTTATCAGGTATTCCGATATTCATAAACTTTTACTTAGTTAACTTATACTACTACCTAGTTTGTTATTTGTTGTAAAATGGGGGAGATTGTTGAACTTTGTTTAATGGCACTTCATAGAACATAGTTTTGGAAATAAAAAATTACTTAGGATAGTGAAATTAAGTAGGTACTAAGTATACTCCTATTAAGTAGTCAGCTTGAGTTAGTTTTGTGGTAAAACAACTCTGCTTGACATAGGCTTAGTGTTGTGAAGGTTGCCAAGCAAAGTAACTTTACTTCATTATTTAAGTGATATAGCTCAACAAAAACTAAGTACTTTTGTGCATTTAATCCCAGCGAAAGCTTGGTACTTAATGCGATGATGAGTTACTTTCACTGTTGCTTTTAACCCTCTTGTTAAAACAAGATATTCATAGTTGATGCTTTTCAGGTCCTAAAAAGGATTTGGCACTGAATTCAAAAAATAATTTAAAAGAATAATTAAGTGGTCCTTGCAACGAAAAGGTGTTAATCTGGAATGTTGGAATGTTTTCAGAAAAATCCAAGTAAAAAGAATCTTCTTAAATTCGTCGTTTTCTAGCATCACCGCACCTACTACAACGTCAGCAAAAGCAATCAATTAGAATTCTACATGTTGCATATCGCACACCCTCTATCAACAACATTTCTTGAAGGAAAAAAGTCATTGAAAATATATTAATCAAAGGATTAATATCACACTCTAATAGGAAAATTTGTTATCTCGAAACGTCTTTAATTATGTTTCAAATAAATAGATTTTGAAGCTGCAAAGAGAAGAGATTTTGAGAGCTAAAGTCAAGCCGAGAAGTCTACTATGTCTAATTCTAGGAATCTACAAGTATAAATAAAGACTGGAGTAGATGTTTACAACTTGGTTAATCACATTCAATTTCTAAAAAGCTAAAATTCTATCAAAGTAATCACAACCTTTGAAATTCCAAATTAAGCATTATCAAAGCAAATAAAAAACTCCAATCATTTTTAATAGATAAAATCCAACTAAACTTAGATTTTAGCTAAGTCAATCAATTGTAAGGAAACCAACATTTTATAAGTTGTGTTTCCTGTTGTGCGCATCAAATATTAATCTAAATCTGTGTGAGATTAGTTTGACAAGGATACTCAAACTGAGTTGAGTGGTAATTAAACTTGGAAGGTACTAGCTTGTAATTCTACTCTCTATCAAAGGCTTCTCCGCCTATTTAAAGGAAAGAACACTAATGGATTAAAGCTTGGAAAAGGTATCTGGGGACTAGAGGTAGGCTAGGGGACGAACCATTATAAAATTGAGGTGTTTTCTATGCTTTATATATCTTTCATCTTTGATAATTGTGCTCATACAACAACACTTTTTCTCTCATTTATTCTACTTGAAAAACCATCCTGAGCTAAGTGATATTTTACTTAGCATAGTTTGTGAACAAACCAAGGTCAGCTCAAGCTGAGTGGTTTGTGTTTAAACTCAGTTTCACTTAGAATGTTTATATCAGAATACATATAACTTCACTTGGCTAAGAATTTTAAATACTTAAAGAAAAATTTAAATCATCATTCATCCCCCTGTTTGATAATTTAAGCTAAGTGGACCAAAAAATTGCAAAAGTGTATAAGTTTACTTCTATCAATGTCATGTGTCAGTGTTTGGTTAATTTGAATTTTCAAAGATATCATTTTCCTGATTTTTCTCTTTCCAGTCAGAAGCTAACACATAACATCTATGGGAAAAATTATTGCACTTTTTACAGGTTCGAGATTTATAAGAAATTTTTGAAATTTTATGAGGAAAATGGGCATTTATGGCTAAGTTCAGGGTCTCGATTTATCAATCATAAAAGTATTATTTATGAAATTAGAGGTAAACTCCAATAGTTTTCTTCATAATAATTGGTTCTCTCGTAATTCAAATATATTTAATAATGTTCTTATCCTATAGAAATCAATCTCATATCAGCTTACCTATCTCACATGATCAGTAATGATTTGCTCAAAATTATGCCATAAGTTAGGAATAGATTCATAAGCTCAAAGTGATATACTGAATTTAGAAAAATGTATATTTTTCTCTCGTACAACATTGTTTACGCTTTATGATAATCAGTTGCTTCAACTAAATGATGATATATATAAGTTTCTATTCATTATTTAATTGAAATTATAATGTCACCGTTAGACTATAAGGGTTCGTTTGGTTGGTGGAATGGCTATTGCGTGGAATAGGAGAAAACGAATGGAAAAAGGTGAAGTATTTATCTAGAATTCATCATCGGGATGGAATAGCTATTCCTAGCTATCATAAAACTCATGGAAAAGCTATTCCATGAGTTGTATGATAACTAGGATAAGTTATTCCAATTCAACGACGGATTCTAGGCAATACTCCACATTTTTTCACCATTTTTCCATTTTTCTCCTTTTCCACGGAATAGCCATTCCGCCAACCAAACGAGCCCTAAGGATATTTAGTAATCTTGTCAATTTTCTAATTGCATATGATTGGCAGAAATAGAAGTTAATTAGTTAGTATCATTAACTTTTCCAAAGCTTGACTCATGATCTTTGTAATTCTTCTTTGTTCTATGAATTCAATTCATGATTTCTTCTTCAATTATTCTTTAGTCTCATTTTTTGTGATGATATCAGAGCATTTTACTCTAATTTGTTAAAGAGCTTCCATTCTTTTTTTCTCTATTTCTAATTAGGTTAACGATGGCAAGAAATCGACCAAAAATTTATGAGATTTCTCCTTTTTACTTACATTCTAGTGAAAATACTTCATTAGTTCTCGTTACTCCTTTATTGGACAAAGGCAATCATCATGCATGGGCTAGGACAATAAAGATGGCCTTATTATCAAAGAACAAGGTTGAATTCATGGATGGGATGATTGAGAAACTGAATTCGACTAATGCGATGTTTTGTTCATAGAGGAGGTTAAACAATATGTACCTATCTTGGATTATGCGATCATTTTCTCCGTCGATTACCCAGAGTATGATGAATTTTCATACTGCAAATTCATTGTGGAATAGCTTGAAGGAACATTTCTCTCAATCAGATGTCTATAGATTGGTAGTTTTACAAGGAGAAATCTTTGCAACCTCATAAGGAGCATGATAGTTACAAAGTATTTTGCTACTTTGCATAATCTTTGGGATGAGTACACAAAATCGAATACTTTAACTATTTGTGATGGTTAATTAAGGCATTTATTGAACATGTGAAATTGCATGGTGGAATTTTAAAACTCAAAATTAAACCTACAAGATTTATTAAGCATAGCGTGATTGACATAATCTAAATTGAAACGTTCCATAGATGCTTATAGGTTTATTAAACTTAACAAAAGAAATCGAGCATCGAATATTAGATCATTACCAGTTGATGTGTACCTTTCCTTTGGTGCGGCAATCCCTTAGAACAATCGAACAGCACTCCATTAGCATAAGCCTCCAAACCAGGACAGCCTCTATTATTAGTCCACATGGACCCCAACGACCAAAACCTCATGTAGAGGAAGAACTTGTTAGTTAAGAAGCAGCTGATAGATAGCTCGTGGACCAACCCAAAAATATAATTAAGAAGGCTCTTTCCAAAATAGGAATAAGGCTTCAAAAGAATTCTTGCGAAAGCGGAGAAACTCATGGAGGATCTCGCAAAAACTCGTGAAGAAAAGAAGTCAAAACTTAAAAAGCTAAACTGTTAAACACGGAGGTCTCCTTTTATAGGGAGAAGGGAAGTAAAATGCTCCCCTTTTTAGCAATGTGGGATGGGATTTCCCATCCCACATGCGGGTTGACCGCACGGAGCTCCAAACTCCGCAAGTTAAAGCCGCCCGTAAAGCCCGCTTAGGCATGCTATGCCCTACCTACAAGGCAAGCTTTTATGGTCTTATTTAGTCCCGCAAGCTGCTCTTGCAGGTCTCCTATAAGCCCAACTTGCAGGCTGTACCTGTGGGCTTGCACTCTAGGCCTACACAAGCGCAGACTAGTAATTGTGAGCCTAGCTAGCACATATTGGCGACCACCCACGAGCAAACCTCTGGTGCTCATGAGGCTACCTTGCAGGCCCACCCATAAACAACCTATGTTCACAATTCCCACTTGTAATAGGAAAAATTCCTTTTTGCTTCGCAAAATTTTATTTCTCCTTAAAACATCCTTTAATTATTATTTGGTCCAACCAATTACTAATTCATCCAACTAGTTTGACTTTCCCATATATTCTTAGCACAGACCTCGTCTATAAGTTCTTTACTTAGTCCGGTAAAGACCCAATGTGTGTGAGCTCATAGGATTCTGAAGTATAGAGTTGTTAGAGGTTAAAATAAACTTGGCTTCCCATCCTATAACCTTTAGGCTCAGTGTTCCAGACCGATATGGAACCCTATAGCTCTAGATGATCAAATGGACTTTCTAGCAAAGGCGTATAATCCCCCGAAACTTGGAATGTCACGTGCTTGTGACTTAATCCGATTATGCAGTAGTAACCAATACAATACACTCCTTCCATCAGGTTAAGTACCATCCAATTTATTGAGCTCGGATTAAGTGTCAGCTCATGTAATATCCATAGGTATCCCAGAATTAGACTTTTTCACAAAGAACACCACTCGCCTTTATACATTGAGATTGATAGAAACCTACTCTATTAATCTCATACTCTGATCAAAGGTTTATGAGTGTAACCCTAAAACTCTAGATGATTAATTGGGCTTTCTAGCAAAGACGTATGATCCCTCGATGCTTGAGTGCATGTGACTTTTTCCAATTGTGCAATAGTAACTAGTATAATACACTCCTTCCATCAGGTTAAGTGTCATTTAGTTTATTAAGCTCGGATTAAGTGTTAGCTCATGTAATAGCCGTAGCTATCCTAGAATTAAACTTGTTCACGAAGAACACCACTCGCCTTTAATCATCGAGATTGACTAGAAACTTATTCTATCTATCTTATACTCTGATCAAAGGTTTATGAGTGTGTTAGTTCAATGACAGGCCTTAAGGTACAACTCCCATTATATCACTATATCAGGAGCAATGGATCCCATCTTGACTACTCAGCTTAACAATGAATGATCATCATTATACCCATAATCATATGTATCATCTTGATTATCAAGGTATGAATAAGTATAACCCAAAGTATAGTAACTCCCATACAAGGTAACTAGCATCTCAGGTCTGAGGATACTCATATTATTACTACAATAAGACATGACACCAATAAATGGATATAGTTATTTTTGAGTGTCTATCTTATAGTGGTCTCTAATGTATTACTCGAATACATTCATGTGTTAACTTATGGTACCACCTTCAGCTCGTGAGATCGGCTTCTTGGATTTAATCCAAGGAGTAAACCTACACATGCTAGTCTATTCATTCCGTTGATGTCTAGTCTCAATGAAACTATGACTAGGGATATTTAGACTATTCCTACCACATAGCTCCCACTATGTCCTCGCACTTTTACGCTATGAAGTAGTCATGGACTTTGTCTCATCAATGTGCACGTACATATTTAATACTATACATATATGATACCAGCGAGATAAATGAATTAATTAAAAGCATTGATAAGCAACAAAGATGCCTTAATTATTATTAATAATAATCCAAAACCATTTGTACATTATAGCTAATAGAGATATATCATCCTAATTGCCTCTAGGACATACATCATGTCTAACAATATAAACATCTTTTAGATTCATTAGTTGCACTATTAAAACATAGTGTGTGAGACTTGCATATAATATAGGTCTCACAATGTTCAATTATATTAGTTTTAGAAATGTCTAAAGCTTGTTGATTTTTTAGATGATCAAGACCCTTGGCACCTATGTGCCCAAGTCTTTTATGCCACAAGTTTATTTTGTTAGAGGTAGTGACATCAGCAGAACCAGTATTGACTTTTCCAGCTAGAAAATAGAGACCATTAAACAGATTTCCAATCAAAACACACTTGTCCTCTTCAAGTTAGGTATATGCCTTACTTCCTTAAGATGAATTCTACTTCCATTATAAATAAGAAATTGGACTGTCCCAATGCCCACAATCTCACAGGAAGTGTTATTTCCCATGAGAACTTAGCCCCCATTGAGCTGCTCATAAGAGCTGAATAAGGCCCTCCTTAGGGTCATATGGAAGGTACAGCAAGAGATCAAAATCTATGAATTTTGGTCTTTTACTTGACTCACGATCAAGGCTTCTATATTTCCTAATTCTGCAATATTATTTGCTACCCCACCTAGTTGTTTATTGTAGTTAAATTGGTTTGCTCTTTCTTTACAAAATTTTCAAATGTGTCTCTTCTTATTATTAAAGAAACAAGTCAAATTCTTAGGATTTTTAGCTTTTTTTCTAGTATCAGATCAACTAGTAGACGTATTAGATTTCTAATAGTTATTACCACCATTACCATTGGCTTTAGACTCCCTTTTACTTACTTCCTTCTTTCCTTTCACAAACAAGGCATCATTAGAATGACCCTTAGGTTTAGTTTCCTTTAGTTCTAATTCCTTTATTTTTAAAGCATTGATGATATCTTCAGTGTCTATAGACTCCCTACTATATTTTAAAGCACTTTAAACCTCTTTATAACTAACATGAATGGGGTTTAACAAGAGAACAATTTGATTATCCGTAGAAATTATTTCTTCAGCATTTTCTAACTCAGTTAAGATAGATTGAAAGTCATCAAGATTATCATCAAGGCTTTTAAAAGGATCTTTTTGAAACTAAAGAGTTTTTCTTTTAAGTATTATACCCTAGCAAAGTTTTTAAACATGTAAATGAATTCTAACTTCGTCCACAATTCATGAGAAGTTGAAGACCCATTTACTCTTCTAATAACAAAATCCTGAAGACTTAATAATATGGTGGAATATGCCAATTAAATCATATACATCTTTTCCTCCACACTTAAAGAAGCAAGAAGTTTAGATATTCCAGCCAATGCCTTATGGCATTTTTACTGGACAAGAACAGCTTTTATTTTTTGTTTCCGGACTCCAAAATCACTCTTACCATAAAATTTATCAATGTTAACTTTAGCAGAAGACATGATTGAAATGTAGAGATATACACTACACACAAACGATTCTTAAACATAGAGATTCAATAGAAAAATTTAAATCTAAGCAGAATATATCAAGATTCAAGATGTCAAAGATTCAAGTTATTACTATTATTGGATTGACTAAGAGCAAAATGTAAGGATTGAAGAAAACTAAACACAAGAATGAATTTCACAAGAATAAAGGAGACCTTACCAAGAAGAATAGCAGAGACTTTGAAAGTAAATCTTCAAGAAAAAGGTAATGACTTACAATTTTGCAGAAGACCCTTATAGTGCTGCCATTCCAAGATTGCTTACTTGCATCAAGCTTTCTTTCCTTTTAATCAAGTTGCAACAGATTTTTACAATCAAATAGAAAAGGAAACAATATTAGCATTTGCAAGTAAATAAAGAAGTAAAGTATTCTCTGTTTTATCAATATAGCAAAAAGCATGAATATTTCAAGATAGATTTTCACAGGTACAAATTAATGCCCAAGATAATCCCAGAAAACAAAGAGTTCTAAACATAGACTGACTAGCATGCATCAAGAACGTAAGTCCTAACAGAATTCAGCCTTGTAAAGAAACAAAAACATCTGATACCAATTTGTTGAGATTAAATCCGAGTAAAATGATTTCTCTAAAACAACTAAAGAAACATACATTCATGCAAGAGAATAGAATCAATAGGAAAAACAATAAAGAACACAGGGAATATTTTTAGGTAGTTCCCCCTCAGACTGGTATTTCTACTTTATCCAAAACCACGTGGGGTACATCTACTGAGCAATTTACTATAGTCATTATTGAAGTAGAAAAGTAGGAAGCAAAGTGATGGTTGCAGGCCCTAAATGTATGTCTCAATAAGTTTGTGCTAATCACTTAACAAATCAATCACAGAGACGAACACCCTTAAGAAAAAATTGACTAAACACCCTAAATCTGATTGAATCAGACTTACAGAAAGAAACCCTAATAGCATCCATACTTACATACAAAACAATACCAATACCTCTCACAACATACGAAACATTCGATACCGTCAATCACTTTATTCTTCCCTTGATCAACAAATGAATCTTTTCAAGATCCAAGAAAAAAAAGATGAAAAGAAGAAGAAGAGTAGAAATCAAAGAGTCGAGAAGTAATATGAAAAGTTTGAGCTGCTTTATTTTGAAAAACCCTAACTGTAGGAAGCCTTATATACCAACTTAAGTAACCCGAGCTAGAAATGAATGGGCTTGACTAAAGGATTGGGCCAAAGGCCACTAACTTCTATAGGCCTCAACATTGCAAAAGTTAGTTAGTATTTGTTGTTTCCTTTTTTCTCATTTTTATTCTTCAAAAAAGAAACGGATCATCAAAATTTCCCATATATAATCAGAAAATAAATAAAAATCACATTAATAGAAGAAACTCTAATTGATCTATGCAAAAAGAAATAACTCAATTGTATTTCTTATTTTAACAACAAGAAATTAGAATCATTAACTATCTTCCATTTAAGTTGTAGATCACTGAAGTTTATCATATGCATAGCATGAGTTGTCTAGAGTAGAAATTGTAGCATAAGGAGAAGGAGAAAGCTATCCATCGGCCAGAAAAACACTGAGAGCATCAATATATCGGAGAATGATAAGGGATCAAGATGAACTGACGCTTGTTGATCTCTTCAAAACGTTGGAGAAGATGTCAGATGAATTTGTAAGTATGAAGCAAACCAAAGATTGAACAAAAATGAATAAGCCTACCTAGCTTCATGAACATATCATCTAACCTGCTTTCTATCATCATTAATCATCCTTAAATATTGCAACAAGATTATTGCAATGGTGAGAGATGTAATTAATGGTTCATAGATGAAGGACAGTGAAAGAAAATAATGGCATATTTAAAGGGACTGGGTTAAAGTCAATACGGATGCCTCAATGATGGGATCTCCGGGGGATTCATGTTGTGGAGGTATCTTTAGAGATAGAAATTGCCAAGTGGTCCAGTTTTTTGCATTCTCTCTTAGCATTTCCTACTCTTTCATTGCTGAATTAAAAGTGGTGATTCATGCAATCAATTATGCACATGAAAGAGGGTGGTGTTATTTGTGGCTGGAAAGACTTATGTGGTTTTGCTGCTTCGTAATAAAGTTATGTATGTCTCATGGCAATTTCGGCCTGCATGGATTGATGTCTTGCCAAGATTCGAAACATCACTCTGGTTGCGACACATATTTATAAAGAAGGGAATCGCGTTGTGAATGCGTTAACGTCTTATGAAAGAATCATGCAATCCACCACAACTTGGAGTGCAGCCCCAGAGTCTTGTTTTCCTTTTTATGCTCATGATAGAATGAACCGAATTAATTATAGATTCGACTAGTATAGGGGCATTTTTTGTTTGCTAAAATGGCGTTTAAAGCTTGTCTTAGACGACCTGTTTTCTTATTCAACTTTTTTTTTATTTTTCTTCTTATTATCTAATAAAATTTAGAGAGATTTTTTGGAGTGTGAAAGGGCAGTGTCCCCTCATGATATGTCCATTCTGTGTTCGCCCTTTGAGGCGTTATGTAAGTGGTGCATCATTTAGAGATGTACGTCACCATTGCTTCATTCACTTTTCATATTAGTTACTATTTACTTAGTAACAACTAACAACTGTGGGAGTTTTTTTAAAACTTCTTTTGCCAAAACATAAAATTTTACAGTTATATTAATCAATAATTAGCTACAATTTGGAGGCTTTGAGATTGCCAGATTCTGACTTTTACAATTGTGTTTGGTGTTTTTTTAGTTATGTGGGAGTACTGTATTTACATCTAAGACATGGTCAGTTATGAGTTGCTCAAATAGAGTTTACTAAATTAAGAAGATAGATTTCTAATACAACTTGATTGATGCGTAGGTAGAAATCAGATAAATCAAACAAAGTATCCTACCAAAATCAAATTCTTAGTCAACGTTATGTATCAACTTTGGTTAACAGGGAAAACATGTATGGTACCGGGTATTTAATAATTTTCTCCAATCCAACAGTTGGGTATTTATCATGTCTTAATGAAATATTTTCTCATCTTGATTAAATAATCTCTCATGAATACTTAAACGTTGGATTGGAGAAGGGTATTGCATACCAAGGATCATAATTTATTTTCTCTGAAAAAATAACATGTTTGAAAAGTCAACCAATTTGAAGGTCCAAGCTAATGATTTTTTGCGCAAACTTATCTCCTAACATTACAATAAAAAAATTAACCACCTTCTAACAGACTACACATAGTTAAGTGAATGGGCTACATTTGTTGAAAATGACTGGTTGAATCAAATTAGTTTCCATGCGTTCATTGCTTAATTGTTGCATACAAAATCAACAAACATCCTAAGGAAAACTGATGAAACAGTTGCATTTCTTTTCTACTGTTTCTTAGGTTAATTTGGTTGCATGCATCTAATCCAACAAACTATTTTTTTAACAACTGAAACCTGCAGTTAGAAGCAAAAATTGCAGTTTGCCTTCATGCATTTACAATCCAAAGTTACAGTTACAAGACTACCACTTTTCTAAATATAAAGGAAGTTGTCAATTTGCACTTGCATCAAACTGAATTTGACCACTTAACAAACCAAATAAGTCTTCAAGCTTGCTTGTATATGGTAATGAAGTTGAAGTAAAGTTTACCCTATCCAAAAATGATTATATTGTCCTTTAAGTAGCCATCAAAATTATTATTACCTATTATCAAAACATATCCCCTCCTATCCTAGAAGTTAACTTCATGTTAGAACTTTAATGTACGCTAAGTTTCCTTACAAGTCACTAAATGGCAGGTACAAAAGTATGTAATGGATTTTTCTGTCTTCTAGGAAACCCTACCTGATGACGTATATGGTTTGCTTCTATTCTTAAATTTGCACTTATCCAATCAATAGCTTAACTGATACACCTATATATAGGCTATAGTAATGTAAACGGGGGCGTTCGATTTCACACTCGCCCCCATAAAAAAACCCTGCACTTGCTCAGAATTGTCTGTTGCCGGAGAAGAATACTTTTGCCACCGCAAAGAACACCAAAGCGATGAACTATATGATACCATTGAATTAAAATCATCAATATATAAATATTATAAAAGCAAAATGAATTGTTTGAGAAATGCCTCCAAAACAGCATTCAACAGCAAACCAACATTTCGTTAATCCAAGAAAATGGATTGATCCTACGTAGACAGCAGAAAAAACAAAATGATGGCCAAATATATAGCAGAATATTCAGTTCATTGATTGTTGTAGTGAGAGAAAACAGACAAACGTTGAAATCAATTACACATAAAAAAACCCCTAATATGTTATCATAATATAATCCAAAAGACCAGCAATCTAATTGGCAGAGTTATTCACATTTCAGTGTCTTGAACAGAATCAATTAACATTGAAACAAAACAAATACCCAAATATGAAAAAGAAGAGGAAATCACCATGCTAAAAGTGAGAGGGAAGAAAAGTGGACAAAACCCCAACATCAAAATCAAGCCTATCATCATGTGTAAAACCCACTTCAACTCCAGCGTTGCACTCAATTGAATCCCCCAGTGCAATAGTCGAAGAAGACTCACCAATAGTATTAGAGACATCAGAGGAATTGGAAGAAGAAGGAAGCTGGAAACGACACAGAGGGCACGAATTGTGCTTCGAATTAAGCCAAGGAAGAATACAATGAGGGTGAAATACATGATCACAAGGCAACAGCTTGGCTTCCACATCTACAATAAACATATCCTTGCAAATTGCGCAGGCAAATTCTGATTCTGGGTCGAAACAAGCGATTTTGATCGTAGGAAGGATTGAATCGAAGCGGGAATCAGAATCATCACCGTCTTCATCGCCGAAAATTGGAAGAAAGAATTGGCTGTCAAGAAAGAGGTCGGTGGTGGCCGGAGTGGAAGTTGGGTCATCCATGAGTTCGACATTATGGGAATCGCAGAGAGGGCAAAGGGGAGGAAGAGAGTCAACGACGGCGGAGGAGAGGAGGTGGACGCTCATGTCACAGTTGTGGCACCAAAAGGTTGGGTGGTGAGTTTGGTTAGATGACATGTTAGTGCTGTTTTTTCTGTCTTCTCTACTCTACTTCTAAAGATCAACTACTTATATATAGTTGGGATTATTGTTGAAGATGGTGGCCTCCAATTTTATTTGATTTTTCTTTAGTTTATTTATTTAATTTTTTTTTCTTCTACTCTTTTTTTCTAACCGCATAAAAGATTAAAAGCAGTCACAACTAAATACTTACAACCGGGTCTGGGATTTATATTTCCGGAATTTGACAAAGTGTATATGAAATAATTTATTAGATAAAATATGTAGAATATATAATGTGTTTTTTTTCGGTAAAAAGTAGGAAGAAGCAAAGACTAAGCAAAGCTTAGTCTAGGGAACGAAACGCTGACAAGGTCTGGAATAACTGAGAGAGAGCTAAGAGTAGGTCCCTCGAGAATATGGTGGCCTAAAGGATGACTAATAGCAAACCTCGGCAAAAAGTCCCTAGTTTTTTTCCCTTCTCTATTAGTGTGTTGAAACATGACTCTCTAATTAATTTATTACATTGATTTTAAAAAACAATTGAAAATATATACATGTTACTTTATTACATTGATTTTAAAAAAATTTTACATTCAATCGAAAAAAGTACATCAAAATTTATTTATTATTTTTCAAAAATAAAAATAACTCATAAATTTTGAACTTCTTCAAATTATGGATCCTAAACAGCCGTAACAAATAGATGCTACTAGAATGGACTTCACTTACAATTGTGATTTGCATGTGTTGTAACAACTCCTATACACTCAAGCTTTGTTAATTTAATTTTTGTATTAAACTAGAAGTTTATAAATATTTAATATACAAATTTTTATTATTAACAAATTTATCC
The DNA here is from genome assembly GCA_949673415.1 of Euphorbia schlechtendalii. Taxonomy (NCBI): domain Eukaryota; kingdom Viridiplantae; phylum Streptophyta; class Magnoliopsida; order Malpighiales; family Euphorbiaceae; genus Euphorbia; species Euphorbia schlechtendalii. The sequence goes on along the minus strand of CATIWQ010063401.1, from coordinate 47,808 downwards.
ACAACTATAAAACACAGCATCTAAACCCAAATGACACTACTTTTATTCTTTGGTAAAGCAGTAAAGCACATCCACGTATACTCTAACTTATACTAGTTTTTGTATATCACAATTAATTAGGTGTTCTATCAGATTAAGTCACTTATCTTTCCCCGCTGAGATGCTTCATTTCAATTCCTTCTAATAACTCAAAAACCTTATTATATTTCCTTTTAGGAAAATCAATATTCTTTAAAAGTGTAAATAAACGAATAAATAGAAGCCTACAAATTTCATTAAACACGTGAAAATATACAAGCAAACCAAATAATGAAACAAACTAAACACAACAAAAAAATACTCTATTAAAAGACTTGGGCTCCACTAAGAAAAAAGAAAGGCCAGCATTTTGACAAAAATGTCAAAAAAGGAAAAGTCAAACTCCCCTTCTACCCGAGTCAGATTTAGTCAAAGATCTTAGTCTAACAAGAAACTTTGACTTCTTCTCCCCCTCTTTTCTCTTCTTCCCCGGCGATGAGTCCCAATTTTGCGGCGACAGGACAGCCAACACACTCTGAGGAGACCTCATCGTCGTTTCTTCATACTCCACCGAATTATTACTACCACTGCTCAAATTCCTTGCTTGCATTGTACTCACCACTTCCTTCATTGCTAAGTCAACATTCCCTCTGTTTCTCAACATTATCTCCCCTACCTGAGCCGGCGTTAGGGCTCCGCCGGCCCTTATGCAACTTTCCACCACGTCAAATAATGAATGGGACTCGATTCCTAGGTAGTTCATTGCTAATACTTTGAAAGCATGCATCCCACAATTCCCCATGCTGACGTGTACATCCATTCTTCCACATCTCACTAGGGCTGGATCAACATTTTCTCTATGGTTTGTAGTGAAAACTATAATCCTTTCTTCCCCGCAACATGACCATAATCCATCGGTGAAGTTTAGTAGACCTGACAATGTGACTCGACCACTTTCTTCATCAGTGTCCTTCTGGTGCGATCTTTTTCTTGTAGTCTTTAGCATTCTATCTGTTGTTAGATCGAGGGAGCAGTCTATGTCTTCGATTACTATGATGGATCGGTTTGTTGTCTGAATTAGAAGAGCTCTAAGCTCAGAGTTGTCAGTGACTTTTGTTAGCTCGAGATCATAAACATCGTAGCACAAATAGTTAGCCATGGCTGCAATCAAGCTAGACTTGCCTGATCCAGGTGGACCGTGGAGCAAATAACCCCGTTTCCATGCCCGTCCAACTCTATGATAGAATTCCTTCCCATTAGCAAAAGCTTTTAAGTCCTCCGTTATTTGCTTCTTCAGTTGTGGCTCAAGAGCTAGGGTTTCGAAACTGGAAGGATGCCTGAAAGGAACCGAAGCCCAACCTGACTCATATGAGGCATTCCCGTTGTTCGTGAACAACCTCCTCTCTCTCGAAACCCTCTCGAACTCTTCGGCTCGAGACACCACATGGTTAAGATACGGTGTTAAGAGTAATTGACGGCCCCGCTTAGGTAACTTGAGAGTGAAGCTACGTTTCTCTTCCAGAGAATCTTGAACCGTTTCGACTTGGTGAGTCCAAGAAAGAGCATGGCCATCGAAGGTGTCCCGGACCGTTTGATTTGGAGCAATGGTGAAAGAGATGCATTTGGAGGACTTGGAGCGAGAGAGGGTAAGGCGGCGACAGGCATCCACCGAGGCCGAAGAGTGAAGGGAGTTGAGATAAAGGTTGACGTGGCGGTAGAGATCATTGATATCGACACCACAGTAGCCATTAAACTCCGGTATGTCGAAGTAAGAATAAGGAGAGATCAAATCTTGAAAGGAATCATAGAGAGAGTGAAGAAGAGAAAGTAGTTGAGTGGGTAAGATGTTTTGAAGGACGGTAAGAAGGCCAAGAAGAGACCATAATTGTGACAATATTTCCATGTTTGCTGTTCTCATATGGTGAATTCTGATATTGTCTTAATCTGTGTAGATATATGTCATATGTGAAGAAGAAAATGACAGATTAGAGGATGGTAATAAAGAGAGTATAGAGATGGTATAGATTAAAGAGAGGGTTGAGGTCTGAAAAAAAGAAAAGATAAAGGTAAAGGTGAAGCATGCAGACTATTAATATTCTTCTTTTGCTTTTTCTTTTGTCTGCTTAGAAAAATGGCTCCTTCATATTCACACTTCGCTTCTTTTAATTCTATAGACGTACGTGCAATTCACCTGCCTATGCCTTGTACATATTTCATATTTTTGCATAACATTAGAGTTTGACAATTTCTTGAAAGCTAAAAGTAAAGATGCTCAAGTATATTTATACTAATCTATGTACTAAGAGGGATTAATTTAATGATTTCAAAATTTCTTTGCATTTTATGATGTTAGCACGTACGCACCATATAATACTTTCAATTTACATAAACTATATTCAACAACATTATAATATTTAAGCCTAATGTATCAACACCTTCCTAAAATTACCTCAGAAAATCGGATATCACCTTGAAGCTACAAAAGGTCCAGATACCCCTTTAAGTTGGCAATTTCGAACCAGTTAGCCCCCTTATCGTTACGTATCAGAATCTAGTTGGTTTGACTTTTCAAAGATGTTATTTTTCTGATTTTTCTCTCTCCAACCAGAACGTGGCATTGAGGGGACAAACTAGTGTTTTTTTTACCAATTTAAGGGGAGTAATTGATTTTTTTAAAAGTTAAGAGTGACATCTGATTTTCTAAACCAACTTTTAGGGTGTGGATACATTTTGTCAAAATATTTACAAATATTTAATTTAGTGTTTGTATCCGGGGTGGAAATGCACCAACACAGGCCTCTGAACTGCCGGCAATTTCCTTGACAAATCTTGGAATATGTCTACGTGGTCGTACAAAAAATATTAGCAGTTACCACTCTCAATTGCTGTATATCACTTCTAATTTGAAGTACTGAATACTAAAACCTCTAAAAAAAATCAATTTAACAAAAGAAATTATAATATCAAACTAATTTCTAGTTCATGCATTTTTATAATATATTCATTGTAGTGAACATGTTTAGTGAAAAATATACACAAATTTCTTTCTACATAGTTAGCGAGTTTTGGCCGAATAAGCTACGAGGCTCATGACTCATGTCTGTGTAATTCCTTAAACATGACATAAATGATGGTCTAAAAACGAAAGGTAATAAAATGGAGGGAGTGTATGTTTTCTCACAGCCATGTTTATGCTTTTGATCTTGTTTCAAAAAGTATACATAAAAATAAATTCAAGTAAAGCTATTTTAATTTCCTTCTCTCTATACAATAAAATAAATTCAAGTAAAGCTATTTTAATTTCCTTCTCTCTATACAATATTTGTAGCTTCAATCACATGTTTTCCGCAGAACAAATCAGGTGTTAGATGTCCTCACTAACGTAGGTCGACTTTTTTTAATTGATAAGAAACTTCAGCCGTCTTTGGCTTTTTTTTTTAATTCCATCTTTTTTTGCTCGATTTCATTTATGATTCATGGGCTGAGATATGTATTGGTTTTTAACCTACTACTACACATCATTTTAAAATTATTCACTAGACCCATTGCTTTTGCTTTTTATGACATGATTTTCTATTTTCGTTTCTTCTTTTCATTGATATTTATTAATTAGATTAAAATATGAATCCTAAAATCTAACTGAGTTGCACTATGTAACAAAATAATTTGATTATATATCTTTTAATAGTTATCATCTTTATCCTTTTATGTTTTCGAAGTTTGGAGTAGCCAGTGCAGCTGACACTGAATGTTCCCATGATATTAGGCTCATTATCATCTAATTCATGACAACAATGATTTTGCGGATTTTTTGTTAAATTATTTATTTTGTTGGTCATTTTTTACTCAACTATATCACTATATGTAGGCCCTTTTTTTTAAAATCACACGATCGGAAAAAGATTGGAATGAGTAAAAAATTTCGTGGCAAACATTCTAACTAGGTTGATGCATTCGTTTGCCTACAAAACACTCACCCATTTTCATTAGAAAAATCGCGTCACAAAATGTGAATCGCCCGAATAAATACAAAGTTCAAATACAAAGTAAAGTCAGATCAATTAAGAGATCCGAAGCCGAAAATGAAATATTTTTCTTCCTATTGTTAAAAAATAACTAAAAATGATGAACATTAGCTACTAGTAAGTCTTCATTCCCTCAAGCCCATTCAAAGAAAAATTTGTTCACTCTTTTCCAAATACTCCAAGCTATACAAAACCAAATCGCGGTTGCAAACTCACTCTTTAGACTCGAAAAGAAAAGAGATCTCCAAAGATCAAGAAATTCCATCTCGTGTCTTGGAATAGGGATCGAAATTCCCAGCCAACTGAGAGCTTTACACCAAGTAGTCCAACTATCATGACAAAATAGGAGCATGTGATAAATCGTCTCAGACATTGGGCAAAACGAACATTTCGAGTTGATTATTAAAGCGCAACCTCCACGAAATAGGAACTCACGGGTTGGTAATGTTCCGTGAAGCAAGAGCCTACCAAAGAAACAAACACGAGGGAGAATTGGAGTACTTCATAACAGCCCAAAGGAGAAACTCTGACACAGCCTGGCCATAGCATCGTGTAGCCCAAAGTAGAAAGAAGCAGTCGAGTACTCCTTTTTGGGACCAATATTCCATAAAAAAAGATCAGAAGAAGAGGTGAAGGACAGTTCTACCTGCTCCTAAAAAATGGAGGGTGGGAAAATCGTCGGCACATACTCAAAATCAGTCGCTTAAGCTCAAGACAACGATTGCGTTCGGCTAAACGCAATCTTCTAAGCCATAGTCGCATTTTCTAACAATTCCGTGCATACCATTTTCATTCCACTTAACTCCCAAAGATCCTCAAACATAACTTTTAGTGGTCGATCCGTTGCCCAAGAATAAAGCCAAAAAGCTGTTGAGATACCGTCTCCTAGCCGAACCCTATAGTTAGATGTGAAAAAATGCCACAAAATTTTGGTTTCGATAGGACCTCGAAATTACGTTTAGCCGAATTGGTGAAAGCTTCGATCTATCAAAATCAATCAAGTCCCACCAAGATGCAAATCCATGCCATTTCACACAAAAAAAAACCTCCCATAAAGAATTATCTTCCACATGCGAAGTCTCCAAACCCATTTAAGCAAAAGACTACAATTCGTAAGCCTAAAGTCCTAAATGGATAATCCCCCAAGGTGTTTCGGCAAGTTTATAATACCCCAACTAACTTTGTAAATACCATTACTAACTTAGTTACCTCTCCATAAAAAAATTCCTCATAATGCACACAAGCTTCTTATTCACTACTTCCGGTAGTTTAAAAAGAGATAATAAATAAATCGAGAGTGAGGAGAGTACCGATTTGATTAAAACCTCACAGCTTGCATAAGAGAGACATTTCCCCTTCCATGACGCTAAGCGGTGTTGAAATTTCACTAACAATGCGCCCCAAATTCCGATTTCAAACGTTTGAAACAAAGAGGAGTACCCAAGTAAGAAATCAAAAACTTTTCCAGCTTGTAGCCGAGCCTAGAAGTAGCCGAATGTAAGGTGACATCATCCACATTAATACACCAAGGAGAGAGCTCTTGTGATAGTTGATCCGTAAACCTGAGATGAGCTCAAAACAATGAAAAATCTTGATAAGAGTTAGAATGAGAGACGCATCTGCCTGAAGAAAGCATTTTTTGTCATCTGTAAATTGCAATAAAGAGATGTTCGGTAAATCATCTTCAAATTTGAATACCGGAAGAAGACCCTCGTGGATACTAGTATCGATTAGTTGTGTTAGCCCCTCAACTACTAGGATGAAAATGAAAGGAGATTGAGGGTCACCTTGTTTGACCTCCTGGAGAACACTCATTGGCTCAAACGGGATACCATTGAGCAAGATAGACGTCGTCGAGTTGTGGCGGCAACCCCTTAGCCATGAAATCCATTTGTGACAAAATCTCATCTTCGTTAAAACCGCATCGATATATATCCATGTGATGCTGTCAAAGGCATTGTGGAAGTCTAATTTTACAATAAAACACACTCAACGTCATTTATGAACTTAATGAATTACTTTTGATGCTAAAAAGGAGCATTCGTGAATACTTCTGTCTTTAACGAAAGCAAACTGGTTCCCTGAAATCATGGAAGGTAGCACCACTTTTAATCGAGAGGATAAAAAATTCGTAATCACTTTATAGACTCCATGAATCAAAGCTATAGGTCTAAAATTTTGAATGGCACAACTTCCCAGAACTTTCAGGATAATAACCATGTATGAAAATTTATTTGAGACCGGGAGAAATGACGTCTAGCAGCTCAGAATTTGCATGAAATCTTCCTTTGAAAAAACCAATTCTCTCTCGTAAAAGAAATGGTTAAAACCATCTGGACTCGGTGACTTATTCTCATTGCAAGAACACATCGCATCCCAAACCTCTTTGTCAGAAAACACTGCCATCACTTGTTGATTTTGAGCCCTCGAAATCCAAGAGAATGCAAGCTTGCGTAATGAAAAGGAATAAGCCTTGGGGATGAAAAGAGTTCAAGTAAAACTCATTGATAGCAGAGGAGATCAGCCCCATGTCAAAATAAATCAATCCATTCAATTTGAGAGACGATATTCGATTATTGCGAAAGCGAGCAGAAGTTGTTCTATGAAAAAGCTTGTGTTTTTATCCCCCAAAAGAGTCCATTTAACCCTCGATTATTGATGTTTGATATTCTCCAGGTGTGATCTCCGTTGAGAAAGGTCGTTTTTGAGAGAGAGAAGTTCGGCCGCCTCAACTTGTCCTAGTGGCCGAATGACACTTCTATCCGTCAAGTCCAAAAACCGACGTTCTAACTCATTGATCTACTACTGCAAATTACCAAAATTAAAGGCATGCCATGGTTGAATTTCCTTGCTTAAAACCCATAACCGAAAGAAAAAGTCCCTGTTGCCATGCGAAATACAAATCGCTGCCCACTTTATTGCGAATAAATGGAAGAAAATCATTATGTAGGCCTTTACGTTTATAACTTTGTTCTTTTTTATGTGGTTTTTGTAACATTGAAAATTACAGAATAATTGATGAAAATGAAAGTTTAAACCTTATCATACTATTATAATAGAACTAATTGCAAATAATTATGGATCTTTGCTCTTCATGTTTTGTTAAGTTTTATATCTCTAAATTATCACAAAATATCTTTTAAGTCATCGAATTAAATTGTGTTATATATAAGTTAATAAATACACTAAAATTTAGGCATGGTAACTTGTTATGTGTATGATTAAAGTTATCAAAATAAAAACATCAATATATTTAATGGTTTAAAAAATGTTATTAACGAATTGCAAATACTCTTTTTATTATTAAATTGCAAAGGAAAAAAAACCCTACTAATGGCAACGTGTCAATCCACTCACAACCTCCCTTTCAGCTGCCGTCCAGCCTCCGATCAACCTATCCTTGTTAAAGAACGTAATTTTGCGGTAAAATTTGTTGCACCATTGGGCGGTGACCATGTTCTTTTACATTCTTTTCAAAGGATGCCTTGACAGCCTTTCTTGATAATGATTGGAGTTTTCTTAGTGACCTCTTATCCGAGTTTTCAGAATTTAAGTTAGATTTTGCTCCTAAGGAGTGTTTTGTTTGCATCGATTACATGGGCCTCCCACCGGCGATGATCTCTATGCCTTTGGTGCAACAATTAACAACCTTGGTAGGGAGGTTAGTCGACGTGGATTTTGATTTTGATTCCCCAGAGAGACTAGACATGGTGTCTGGTCTAGTTTCTGTTCCCTTTGGATTTTCATATCATGTTTTCGATTTAAAGATTGGTGGGACTAGTCACTCGGTTTTCATAAACTTTCGACAAGCTATAACATGTGAACATAATGGAGGTAGAAACTTCTTTTCTAGCTCGGAGGAGTCCTCTGACGAGGACATGCTACAACCAGTAGTAGCAGACCCTTCTGTAATGCAACCCACTCCTTATCGAACTGCTAGGTTTGCATGAATTCTGATGTTGATGACTCGGAGGGCATGGTAGCCTATATTGAGCATCATGTGGCTAATGTTTCTAGGGACAATAGTGTGGATTTGGTTGCGAAAACACAACCAAGCAACGGGTCTTCTTCCGAACCTGGCATTCGCAACCTGAACTGAGTTATCCTTCTATCACAGAATGGGCCAATCGATGAAATTGTGTTGATGTTCGAAGTGGGAAATAAATTGGGTTTATTTAAGGAAAAGCATAGGGATTTGATCTTATAAACCATGGATTCGGTCTCGGCATCCTAAGGCCTGTGTTAATACCTAGGCTTTCATCGTTCTATTATGTCGTTAAATCTTTTTTGTTGGAATTGTAGAGGAGGGGTTCGTAATAAAGCCAATCAAAGACTCATGCAATCGAGTATTCATAAATTAAATGCTATCATTTTTATCATTATTGAGACAAAGGCAAATTCCATTCCGAAACATGTATTTCGATCATTTTAGGGGCACAATAACCACAGCTTCTTCTGTGTACCTTCTCAAGGTCTATCAGTTGGCATTCTATTTTCTTGGAATTTGGCCAAAATCTAGGAATATGCAATTCTTTCATCGGAATGATGGGTTATTTTAAATATAAGGACTCCCAGATTGATTATCATATCATCGCTCTCTTTGGCTCTACGGATGGTGACTTATGTATTGCGATGTGGTAGGAGTTAATCCCTATTACCTGGAAATACAAAAATTTATTGATTTGCGAAGACCTTAATGAAGTTCTTATTGCTTCAGAAAGATCCAGAGGTAGATCGACGTCCGTCATGGTTGCGTTTCCAGATTTTATTCAGGATGGGGAATTGATCGATTTGCCATTGCATGGCCGAAACTATACATGGCACAACAGCATTTTGTTCTCATGTATTGACCAGGTTTTATCGACTTTGAATTTTTCAGATTTATAGCTAACTATGTCGGTATCATAATAAACCCGGCCTTGTCAGACCACTTACCACTTATTTTCCAGTCACGATCAGCCTCTCCCTCCAAAAAAAGACCATTCCATTCGATTAATATGTGGTGGGAAAATTAAGAATTATTACCACTTATTAGACAATGTTGGGCAGCGATTCCGACAGCTCACGGTGACAAAGACATTGCATTCAAGCTTCGTCTCTTAGAGAAGGAAGTAAAGTCATGGCATACAGCCCACTATGGTAGCCTTGAGCGGTATATTAAGGAACATGAATCATGGGTTTTGAGCTATACTTCTAGCGATGCCATGCGACCCTTCTCCACCGAATTGTCAACGCAACTTCAAAGAGCCAAAATCGAACTACACCGACTCTAGAACAATTTTGAGATTCTTCAGCACCAGTAATCCAGAGTCTCTTGGACTATTTTGGGAGATAACAATACCTCGTTTTATCATCGATTAGCGTCAGCTCATTACCGTTGCAATCGTATTTTACAACTAGAAGTGGATAGCGTATTAACATCAAGTGTTGATGACATTACCAACGCAGCCCGGAGCTTTTATTCGAACCTATTCACTACTGCCTCGGCTATCTCGTTTTCTCTTCGTCTTATGAATTTTATGAAAGTCTCAAAGATTCAAAATATGGCATTGATTGATCCCTTTACCATCGACGAAGTGTGGAATTGTATCTTAGATTGTGGAGAGAATAAATCGCGGGGACCCAATGGTTTCAATTTTTATTTTTACAAGGCTTTTAGGAAGATTTTAAACCCGATATAATGCATCTCATAAACGACTTTAATGTAACATGTAGGCTGCCATATAGCATTAAAGGGTGACTTATAGTTTTGATTTTGAAAATTCCCAAGGCGATTTCGTTGACAAATTTCAAGCCGATCGTGCTTATCTACGGAGTGTATAAAATTGTAGCAAAGTTGTTGGCATCACGTCTCTAACTGATTCTACCGCAAGTAGTGTCCGAAAATAAATTTGCTTTTATCAAAGGCCGTAGTATTCATGAATGTTCATTCCTTGCTTCGGAGATTATAAACAGCATCCATTTCTCCGCTCCTGTCTCTTACTAAAGTTAAACTTTCATAAAGCATTTGATTGCGTCTCATGGAATTATATAGATGCGGTCCTCTTGAGTATGGGATTCAACAATAAATGGATCTCTTGGCTGCCCAATTGTAGAAAAAATTCGAGTACATCTATTCTCATTAATGGCCATCCGAGTGCACCGATCCATTTACACAAAGGGGTTAAACAAGGTGACCCACTCTCATCTTTTGTCTTTGTTTTGGCAATCGAAGGTCTTAAACAATTGATAAATGCAAGCATTAGAGAGGGGTTGCTTCCAAGATTCAAATTAGAGCCTTCGTAAAAGGACATCTCTCTACTCCAATTTGTGAATGACACGCTTTGTTTTCTACCAGTCGATTTAAATATAATTGCTCTTTTTATGCAGATTTTGAAATGTTTTGAGTGGATCTCAGGACTCAAAATTAATTACCACGAGAGCTCGCTTCTGGAATTAATTGTTTGGACTCGCTTAAGGAATCGTGTACCTCTATCCTAGGTTATCGGATTGAAAAATTCTCGATAACGTATCTTGGTGCTCCTCTTTGCCTTAAATGCAAGCCGATAAATTGTTGGGATCCTCTAATTGCAAAGTTCAAGAAACACTTATCAAACTGGAAGGGACGTTGTCTTTCTTACGCAGGATGTCTAGTTTTAATCAAGTCGGTACTTGCATTACTCACTATCTATTTAATGTCAATTTTAAGATTACCTTCCTTGATTAATGTGATTTTAACGAGATTGGTAAGGAATTTTTTATGGTGTGGAGATTCAAATGTTAGCGGGATTTGTAAAGTGAGTTGGGCAACCATTTATTTACCAAAAAGTCTAGGGGGATTATATATTCGAGACCTTAAATCAACAAATTGTAGCCTCCTCTTCAAATAATTATGGAAAATGAGAGAGAATTTCCGTGAGTCGTTATGGCATTCGATATGTGTTTCGTCTCACGATTTTGAATCTTTTCATGACTTTATGAAAGCTGAATCGCCAAGTTTATTGCTAATTTGGAGAAATATCGTAACTTGCTACTTCCGTAAAGAGACCTTTTGGCTGCACTTTTGCTCCAACAGTCATGTTATTATCAGGGATTGGGTTCGCACATCTTTTTGGGATGATAATTGGATATCAAACCAACCACTAGCATCATTATTTCTGGATCTCTTTGTGATGTGTAACATGAAGGCTAGCATGGTGGCAGCGGGCTGCAACTTACTATTCACGAACGCCAATCATTCTCACCCCTTTTGGAAATGTACTTTAAGGTTTCTCTTAAAGAACGTTGTGTGAACCTTCATCGCTAGATTTACACCTCAAATCCAAACATTTTTCACACTCATGTTGTAGCTAGTGGCGAGGATCGGCAGGGGCAGCTGCAACTCTCCATAGTGGTGGACAAGTTTATATGGGAACTCGGTGACCAACAGCAATTGTCAGCAGTGTCCTTTTGCAACGGTTTCGATGACGCTTATAGATGGCTTGAACGATTACACGATTTTAACATCATTTGGAACTCATGTCTCCTATTGGATGGCTAGTTTTTCATGGTCGGCTCGCAATGCGCTCTTTTCTCCTCTTGCGTGGATGCAACTCGATCGTGGATGCAATTTGCTTGTTTTTCACCAAAACCAAGTCTCTAGATCATATGTTGATGCATTGACAAAGTAGTGTTTGAGTTTGGAAAGAGTTTTTGAGATGGTTGGGAATCCCGACCCCAATTCCATGCACACTGTTGAATTTTTTGGAAATTTGGCAATCTTTTTTTCAGCTTAGCTCGAATCGTGACTTCAGAACTTCACTGTGGTTCATCATAACTTGGCTTCTCTGAAAAATGTGGAATAAATTTGTGTTCGAGGGTGCTCTTGGACCGGAAGACATTTTCACCAAGAGTATTAACTTATGTTGGTTTATTTTTCATTGTAATAGACGTTCTTTGTACTTTTTGACCTCGGATGTCTTTGTAAATGCGGGATCTTTACTTTGTAAGTAATCTGTGATTCTCCTCTTGGGAATTCCAGTTCCCTTTATTAATAAAGGTTTGGCCTTGTCGGGTTGTTTTCTTTGGTTAGTTGGGATGCTCTTGGCTTGCGCCCCGGCATTGGTCCTTTTCCCTTCGAAAAAAACAAAGGAAAAACCTAACTCCACCCCGGATATGGTTCAAACTCGTGATCTTTGATGTCATAAATTCAGTTTCTACCACTAGGTCAAGACTTTAACTACAAAACTAAGAATTGAACACAACACTTCTAACACGGCAGTGACTTATTAATTAATCTAGCTTAATTTAATAATATAGGAGATACTTAGATTGTACATTGTCTAGACTTAATTTATTACATGCAGGGCTAATACATCAAAACTTTATGATTTGGCCTAATTAAATATATCCGTCGTTTTGCTGGACTTTCACTTGTTCCTACTTCCTTTTAGCCCCTAAACTTGGTAAAAACGTAAATGCAAAATGCTGCTTAAAGACCATGTGTCAATTTCTATAACAAGAAATTGACATGTGATGTTCAAAGGATAAATCGGTGAAGGTAAGAGAAACTTTAAAATGTTTATGACACGGTGGATTAGTTGCCCATGTTTAGGTAATAAAGTAAATATTTTATATTTTAAGAAAAAAAATAGATATTTCATAGAAGGTGGTCAACAATAATAGATATATCGTTATTACAAATCGATATTTATATATAAGATGACATGGACCAAGGACCATATATAAATTCTTTCTTAATAATATGTGTTTTTTTATTTATTTTAATTTCTCACGCATTTATCAGATACTCTCTTGTAATCTCCATTGTATTAGAATTTAATATTTCTTTTCAATTAAAGAAATTTAATATTACATATCATGATAGCTTCTTGAAAAATTAATATCATCAAAGATCTGTTATTGTCCTCACTTCCTAGTTCATATATATCTCTTCATTAAAACGCACATCGTACCACATATTTTCATTAGCTCTCGATGGAAATATAAACCAAAGCGAACATGCCAATTTGAACTTTTGAGCATTTCAATTTATACTTTATTTTCTTTTTGTGCAGATGATAAAGAGGAAGCTGGTGAACATATTCTATTCTTTTAGGCTTGCAAATTTATTTTTATATGGAATATTGTTGCTTTTAAAACAAAGTTTTATTTACATCTCTTTTATGTAAATATTTTTGTCTAATATTCTTTCAAGAAAAAGAGTGAGTATGGTGCTTGAGATGGAAATCTATGGTGTTATCGCTGTCCTTATGCACATTTTTGTTCCATCTTTTCTTTAACATATTTTTTTGCTATAAAAGTTAGTTTAAATTTGCTAAAGGGAATATAAAGCTAAATTAAAGAGGAAAAGTGGTTTTGTGTGGACATGAAAAGCCACAACGAGCATGCAAGTATATATCAACGAGTGAACATATATGTACATGTATTGAAAGAAATCTAATTTGTAAGAAAATAAATAATAAGCTGAACCGAACTCGCTTATCTAATTTGTTGAGACTTCATAGTGACATATGATAAAAAGTGTTCAAGGGGTAAAAATTTCAATGCCTTAACATAATGATAAATGTTGAAATTCACGGATTGAATCACTTAATGGGCAGGGTGCAATGGGGATTTTCCATTTTTTTATTTATAATGTAGGCGCATTTTGCGCAAATTAAGAAAAAAGAGGGGTACAGATGTAACCGGTCAAAATTCAAATAAATTTTAAAATATAAATAGTTTTATTGGTGACGATTTGGACATATGCGTTTAGAAGCCGAGCAGTTCATGGGAATTAGCGGTCGAGCTCTTTCATGCATAATTCATGTTTTGAGACCGGATTTGTCACCCTTTGTGGAGTAAATTTATTCCTCATTCTCACTTTATTGTTTGCTGGCGAGTTGATCTTGGTTACATTAATTGCTACACAAGACAAACTCATTCCAAGATGTATTAACAATTTAACATTCAAAATGTATTCTTTGCAAACTGGCTAGCTTCGGAAACCAAAGATCATTTGTTTTATGTATTGTTCTTTTGCTCGTTGTCTTTGGTCTAGCATTATGTCTCTTTTGGGGAAATCTATTAATATTGACGGAAGCTTTACTTACAGCTGTTTCAACCGTAGCACACCGATTAAGTCAGCAAGTTTATTTACATTGGCAAACCCCGTAGTTTGGCTTGTATGGAAGACTAGGAATCGTGTAGTGTTTGACGATCGGCCGGTTAATATTCACCAAACTATATGAAGCTTGTGGTACTGGATTCGTTTATCAGATTCTTTGGGGAATGGATCAATTTGGAATTCCACATTTGAAAAAGCTATCTTACAAAACCTTTTCCTTCATAGGGCATCGAAAAATCATTATTGTTAAATGTTTAATTCCGCCTTCTAATTTGTATTAAAGAAACTTGGATGCCTCAGTTGTTGGTGCTCTAGGGCCTCCCAGATGTAGTGGAATTTTTTTCAAGAATAAATGGTTAATTCCGCCTTCTAATTGGTATAAAATAAACTTGGCTGTGGCTGTTTTGCTTTCGGGATACCATCAGAGTCCGCTTGTCACTGAGCTTTTTGCTGAAATTTTTACTCTTAATAAAAGCCTTTGCTTGTGGCTGGAATCATCTTTCAAGACTAGGAATACAATGGTCCTTCGGCATTTTCGTATATCTTCGTAAAATGCGTTCTATGAATGTCGTTGACATCTTTCAGGAAGGTACTCCTGTAGCAGATTCCTCAGTGAGATATGGATGAATCATTTCTCTTGACTCTTGGTGGGATGTTATACGACCAGATTGTTCTATTTGTAACTTATTGTAGGACCCAGTAGGGTGATAAATAGGTCAAGGGGGTGAATGACTCTTTTTCGAGTTCTTTTCACAGTTCAGAGGTTAAGCGGAATTTGCCTTTGATCAAGCTTCTTTTGAGTAATCAACTAACGTGTAGTATTTACTCAAAATCCCTTCTTTACTTTGATGAAAGATATGCTTTCCAAATTTGATTAACTTTAAGTGAGCAATAAGGTGATTGCAATGACAGTTCATAAGAGTTTAGAAATTTGCAAACACGAATTTTTATTCTGGTTCAGTCTTTGCCTAATCCAATCCTTGGAACCTCTAGGACTGGATTTAATCCACTGTAGATTCTTCTTTTGGTGAAGATATAAACCACTACAAATCATGTTGAAGCACTGTCCAACAACCACAGTAGATGTGAGCTATACCAATATAGAAGTACCTTCCTTCCTGTATCTGAGGCTCAGAGCTTCTCACTTATTAAGTACCTTCCTCTTAAGTCTCTAAACTCCTTCACACTAACTTATCTATCAAGCTAGTGATTACAATTGATTTGAAAGAAATGAGAGAGTTTCTAAACTTTGTTTTAGTAAACTCAATTACAAACAAATGTAGAAAGTAGTGTTTGCTTTTAGTGATTCAGAAGTGAAGAAGTTGCAGATTTTAGCGATAACTTGATTTCTCTTTTGATTGATAGTACTTCACCAACCTTCTTCACTTGAGGAAATCATCCTTTTATAGAGGGAAGAATGTTTAAGTTGATATTGGACTTTAGCACAACATTTTCCTGTTGTCTTATGAAGAATTCCGTTAATTTTCCGGTTTACAAATGGCAAGTCCTAGATGAATCCGCGCGATCTCTGCTAAGGAGATTCTTGGTCCCCACAATGTATGATTAGTTGCTACGGAATGAAAGAGGATGTTTTTGTTCCTTGGTCAGCAACCAAATTTGTCCTTTTTTAGGAAGGAGCTTTTGGCGCGTGGCGGTAATTAATGCTATGTCAGCTCCCGTGACTTTTAGTGTTGAATGACTTAAAAGTCCCTTGACCATCTTTTGGTGGAAGTTATTTATTGATGCAATCACTTCTTCTGAATGTTGAGGGTTCAAAGGCTTCTCTTCTGCTGAATGAGGTTCCTTCTGAAGATGTCTTAAGTTCTTCTAATCTTCTAAGCTTAGAATCAACAACACTTAAATTCCGGACTTAGAATCCAACAATCTACCTCATTTTGTTAGTTCTGAGTGATCCTTAAGTACGGGAAAAATCTTGCTCCCTCATAATGTAAGGCTTATTCTGTGATTTATCATTCTTCTTGAATATCCTTCATTAGTTAATATTATTAAAGAGGATAGTACAACGCATAGTTGTACTCTGAACAAAGATAAGAATTTTTCATTATAAAGAGATGAGATACTGAATACAAGAGCTTCAACAGATAACAACGAAAAACTGATCTAAGCTATTCTATTTGATTTTAACGAATTCATAATCTTCTAGCTTCTTTGACTCTTAATCTTGGGCAGGCCTATCTATCTCCATTGCAATTGAGGTGGAAGTTGGAACCATCTTGGGCAGGCCTATCTATGTCGACATGCATTGGGTTTTTAGACCATTGTGAGCGGACGACATAGAGCGATGGGCTAAGAGCGTGCTAAGAATGAGAGCCGTGGTCCACCGGAGTGTTTAAGTGAAAATAAAATGTACCAGTTCGGGGACCTGAAAAGTTTGATTGAGAAAGCGGGAAACATTTTTAGATTGGTCTAACCCTAATCCGCTGTCTCTTAGTGTAGAGTCGCCACTTGGATTAGCTCTTGCAAGAATTAAAGTCTTGTGAGGCTTAACATCTGGGGGACGACCCACTAAGATACAGATATTCGGGTTCGAGATAAGTTACTTATTTCTTATTAGATCACATTATATTACATCTAGAGAAAACCTTATTTCTTAATTGTGCATATTCGTGCTTATGTCGTCTTCGAGTTATAATGCATGATTTGCACATATTTAGAAAGCGATAAATCCACACATAAAGTAGTAAATAAATGCGAAAAAAGTAAAGATTAAAATTACAAAACCTCGGGGGTGCAACCTCCCGCCTAATCTATTAATTACAATTCCCAAAAAATAATTGAAATTGCGATACCCGAAGGAAAATAAAACCTAGGCATACATCTAACCTGCATCCACAACGGTTAGCACATGGTATATAGTATAACATGAATATTTACATGTATGCTCGATTTGATCTTGTCGAGTCCTGTGTGGCCTAATTAAAACATCGACAATTAAAAATTTCTTATTTAGAAATAAAATGATTCATTTTATTCGCAAATATGTTGATCATTTTTATTTAATGAAAATGCTCGCATGACAAAAGTGTGAGGATTGTTATTCGGGAATAAATATTTCATTCCCTTCGTGGGGGTATTCTAACAGATATCTCCGTTAAATAAAAGAAGTAGATTTTGAAGAAAAATTATTACAACAATATTTACATAATGAAAAAAAGTAGAATAATCCCTAGGTCCACATATAAAATGAAATGAAGAAAAATACAGGGAGCATGAAATAACCAACTCTAGGAACTCAGAGGCTTACCCTTTCGGTGTGAACCCACTTCGTCATATCCATTTGATCCCCGGGAACATTCGTCTTTCATTTTTTTTTTGTGGTTTGGTGTGGAAAATAAATCTTTATTTATCCAAAAGATAATCATACTCGGACACTAAATTTGTTTTAGAACCAAGAATATCTGAGAATTTTTGAAGAAAAAGAAGGTCGAAAAATTGGTTTGAAAATCGTAAGGTTCGGAATCCAAACGTGCTTTGAATCCGAATATATTTGGTAGATTTAGAAGAAAATATTTCTCTTAAATTTCTCGGGTCATCTTCTCTAGAAAATCAATTTTTTCTGAAAATTTCAGGTTCCGGAATACTGAAAATTTTCCCAATATTTATAGGGGAATTTTTCCTAAAAAATCCAAAAAAAAAATAAAAGTTCTGGCGAGGGGGGACCCTAGCCGAAACTCTGGCGAGGCTAGGCTCGTCGAAACTCTGGCGAGACCCATTTTCGTGTTACCTCGATTTTTTAAATTAATATTTTTCCCTTTTTTTTAAATATTTTCAATAAATTAATTTTCATGAAAATCTAAATTTTTAAAGTCTTAAAAATAATTTATGTTCTTAATATAAATTGGCGACAATGAATACTCCCATTCGAAGCTCTCTGGATAACCGAATGTGTGATTCAAAGATAAAAAATCTCAAAAAACCATCATCATTGAACGCGCGAGCTGGTACAAAATCCTGTGCTCACAGGTGCCCCTCATGTGATCATCACTAGTTGTATAACCAGTATGATCACATGAAATGGAGTAGAGGGATTGAGAATATACCTAACCAGTGTGGCTGGTGATTTCCTTGTCCCCGATCAATGATGAGGTGGGCCTTCCTTTCTGGCGCTGTGTTGTTCGCCACTTTTCTACTAATAAGTTTAATAATTTGTTCGCATGATTTGGCTATATATTAATGGCGCCTAAAAATTGTTCATGTAAAATATAGGTATTGTCAGTACCTCTTATCAAATAGAAAAATGATGATAACTGCAAGTATACAGTTGTGATATAGTTTTAAAAGATATCGAACCTATAGGGAAGGAACCAAGTCTAAAGATCAATATGGAAGACAGAATAAAGAAAATAAAATAGATTTGATATTTTGGATAGGAGGGTTAGAATGAAGAATGAGTAAATATAGATATGAAAGATTAGAGAATCTAAATATATAGATTTTTCCTACGAAATAAGGATAGCAAAGAAAACATGCAAATTCAACAAAAATGTTACGATTCACTAAACTAATCTAATAGACTCAGTTCAAAATACCCAGATGTTCAATTATTCGCTGCAGAGCAACACATGAAATAACTTTTCTAAACCTAGCAAAAATGAACTAAGACAATTATATAAACCTAGAAAACGTCAATACTATGCTTAGTACGGGTCGCTCTCACATAATCACATTTAGCAAGTTACCATTCCAAAAATTTTGGCTCACTAAACAGCATTATATCACAGATCCAGTGATTATACATGATATTGTTAACCACGAAACTACTCTTAAAATTAACTCCAACGCTTATAACTTGATTAATATAAAAGACTTAACACGAAATACGCATTATGACACATAGACATATCATAAACTTCGAAATCGAAAGTATAAGCAGAAAGAAAAGCAAAGTTGTAAGGTATGCAAGTGAAAGCTAAAGTTGATCAAACTGTATCCACTCTTTAATGGGAGTTGTCAATTCCTGTAATTCCTACGTCTGCTTTGAATTCGGTCTTAGCCCGTATAGAACCTCAACTAGGATGCTATTCTTTACGAATATCGAACAAAAGAATATTGAAGAATGAAAAATTTTATTGATAAGTGATTTGCAAGTGCACTTATCCAATAATCACTCGAGAATATAGAGAAATCTAGTGATCGAAATAAGGATTCGAATCACTTAAACATTTTCTCGCTAACACTTATGAACGTAGCGAATTCTCTATCTATACACACAGTATATTTCTCTCATGCACTCTAATGTTTTCCCTCTGTCTCACTGCACGAAATTTTAAGGTTTGGAGCCCTATTTATAGAGTTCAAAGAGTTGCGTCTATCCATACAAAGAGTTGTGTCCATTGGTGAATGATTGCATCACTTCATTATGATTGGTTGAGAAGCTTCAATCTAATCCACAATGCATAGGCACCTTTTTATGATTTGTTGATTTCTGATAGGTGTCTATTCGTTGGTAGTTGATGGTAGTTGATCATCCTTATCTAGCGGTTGGTAGTTAAGAAGATTAAACCAGAAAAACCGTCAAAGTAGCGACTGCGATATACAAGTCGCGACTGTGATATACAAGTCATGACCGTGAATCTTTGATTTGTAATTTTCTACTTCTGAAGTATACAAGTCGCGACCGTAAACGATTGTCGTGACCATGAATTGTGTTTTTCTTCAGAATTCTTCTTGTAACTTCACCGATATTTGACAACTTTGATCCTAAGCCAAATCTTTAAGTTCCACACACCTTTTTGCATTCTTTTCACTCTTTTTTCATAGAATTCCACTTTAGATCATTTTACTCCAAGATTTACCTAGTATCTGCATTTGCATAAAAAATAACTACATACCACGTGAAATCTTTTATATGAAGTATAAAAATGACTTAAACTATAGTGTTTAGTGTATAAAATTAATATGAAAATAAGTGTAATTATACACTTATCACATTTCATTGATCGAACCCAAGAAGTTTGAAGATGCAGAAGGAGATGATTATTGGATGATCGCAATGCAAGATAAATTGATCAGTTCAAGCTCAATGATGTTTGGGATCTAGTTCCTAAGCCTAAATGGAAATAAATCATCGACACCAAATGGGTTTTCAAGAACAAGCTAGATGAAGATGGCATTGTTTTCTGGAATAAGGCTAGGCTTGTTGCTCAAGGTTATAATCAGTAAGAAGGAATCGACTATGATGAAATCTATGCTCTAGTAGCCTGGCTTGAAGCCATTCGAATCCTTTGTGCTTTCACATCTCATATGAACTTCAAATTATTTCAAATGGATGTCAAAAGTGATTTCCTGAATGGATTTATTCAAGAAGAAGTGTATGTTCTCCAGCCTCCAGGCTTTGAAGATGCAAAGAATCCTGAGCATGTCTTCAAATTGAAGAAAGCTCTCTAGGGATTTAAGTAGGCTCCAAGAGCTTGGTATGAGAGGTTGACAAATTTTTTAATCAGCAAAGGCTTTGAAAGAGGCAAAGCAAATACAACTCTATTTATCAGGTGAAGAAAAGAAAATGTGTTGCTAATCCAAATATACGTTGATGATATCATATTTGGAGCAACTGATGAGAAGCTGTGCAAGGAATTCAGCAAGCATATGAAGAGCAAGTTTGAGATGTCTATGATGGGAGAGCTCAATTTCTTTCTTGGTCTTTGTTGGTCCGTAAATAAACTATTAACAACAATAGAGGGGGGTGAATGCGTTATCTTGGTTATTTTTATCTTTTTCAGATTTATTCGCCAAGTTTAGTTTATATGCGTGCAGAGTGCGATATAAAAACTTATAAACTACTCAGCTTTGCTAGCATAGTTTATCTTCAATCTTTTGCTGAGCATGACTACGCAGCATAGATTGGATAACAAGCAAATAAATAAATGAGAGAGAGATGAATGAGCAGGTCGTTGATAAAGCTAATTGCTTGAAGTTAGAACATCAAAACCTAAGATTTTATCCTAGTTTGGCCCCTAGCCTACCTCCTTTTCCCGGATATTATCTCCGAGCTTTAATCCACTAGTGATTCATTCATTCAATAGGTGAAGAAGCCTTTACAACGAGTAGACACAATTACAGAAAGTACCTTCATTTCTAACTACCACTCAACTCAATTTGGGTGCCCTTCCCAAACTGACACTCAGATTAATTTAAGAAAGCGAACTGGATTCAACTTACAGAAATGTTGAATCCTTACAATGTTAATCTACGTAGTTTCTCTCTATTACAAAAAGATAAGACTTTGAATGTTTGCTAATTGCTTGCAGTGGAATTTCTTTCTAAGCTATAGAAATTTGCACAGCGTTTAGCTCTTAAGAAATTCAAGGTGATTCAAAAATTTTGAACATCTACTCCAGTCTTCTATTTATATGTTGAAGCTCTACAAAGTAACCGTTGAAAACTTTACGAGATCGCTGATCTTCAATTTCTCATCTCTTCAAATCTTTCGAATCTTCCTGTTGGAGATAGATTTCAAGATGTTTAGAGATAGAGGTTTGAATGTTAAGGCGCGATGAAATTCCATTGACAAAATCTCATTTATCTTCAAGCAATTTGGTTCTGAGAGAGGCGCGCTAATGAAACATGGAATCTTTCAATTCAGTGATCTTTGCTAACGTTGACAGAGTCACGTGGAGACACTTGAGACGCGGCACATGACAAAGAAATTCCTTTTACTTAGACTGTAGTGAGGAATCTCTGACATTCCGTTACTGACAATTGTTGGCGTTGTGAGGACCACATGAATCTTCATCAATTTTAACATCTTTTTCTCCTGAAAAACAGCTGAGGAATATTCTATTCCTTCACAAGCGACATTAGTATTATATCTGTCATAAGGTCTCTACGTGCCAAAGAAATCTGTTTTTAATTAATAAAAGCGGGACTCAGCACAAGTTATAACTTAATTAATTACTCAGCAAAAATGAGTTATTTTCCCTAAAACACACCCAAGCAAGATTAATTAATTAAGAGTCTACATAGTACTCAATTAATTTCACTATCTTAGACAGTTTGCTATTTCCAAACCTATTAAGTACTATGAGTTACTATTAACTTGGGTTCTACAATCTTCCCCATTTTGGACAGATAACAAACAAAGTAGTAGAAGAAGTTAATTAAATAAATAGTTCAGAGTTATCAGAATACCTGAAAGCAGTGTAAGAATTCCCTTGTGCTGAGAGACTTTCCTTAGTCAGCTTGAGCTCCCCCATACTGAGTGAGTCTTCTACAAGCATCTCAGCTCCCCCATACTTAGAGGATATCTTCTTTGATTTGGGACTTCGTCTTACTTTAGCTTCTCTTCACAAGTTTGGTCTCATGTGTGTTCCTGTATTATATCATTCAGAATACAACATAACTACACATAGAATAGAAAGTTAAGAAGATCTTAACTTGAGGTGGGAACTTGAAATTTTATTTATATATGAGAAATGGCTTTGTCAGTACATAATGTATGCCTTGATATAAGATTACATGTTAAACCCTATTACAATTTCTAACAACTATATAAAGAACATGGCCTAAAGGACAACTAATATCTATACACTGAAGAGGAAGTGCCATGCTTGTCCTTGTCCTTAGTCCTCTGCTGGTTTGAAGGATAGTTGGAAGGATGAACCGGATGAACATGCCTTGGAAGTGATCCATTATTTAAGTTCACCATTCTAAAAGCATCTTCAGCTGCCTTCTCCTCCTTTTCTATCTAGCCTTGAATGATTTGATCGAGGTAGACATTAAAGGAGTCGAGTGCAGCTTGAAAACTCTCTTGCTGGCCAATAATCACTGGGGAAATCTCTTTCTCCAACTGCTCCATTGCTCCTTGCCATTAAAAGAGATGAAGTCTTGATCATTCAGCTCATTAAGAAGAAGGTGGTGGCATCTAGAGAGATGAGCTATCTGGTCAAAGCCTTGACTCGCAAACTATTGAAAACACTGAAGAAGGCCTCAGAAGTCCTTTGCTATCTATGCAATCTCAGTTGAGATAAAATATCAAGGATCTTTGGACCAAGGGATGCGATACATTATGAAGTTTAATCGATATCTTTTCTTTCCAGCTCTCCCTTTTTAACCAATGAATCCACTTTCTTCTGCTGTTCCTCCATCTTAGATATGATTACGTTCAGCTTGGAGTGCATAGATAATCCAGTCTCCGGGTAGAGGGGTATTGAAGGAGGTATACTCGGCTTAAGCATGTCAGGAAAGATTTTTCCCATCGCTGTTATTAGAAACTTCTGTGAGGAAGAAACTCTCTCCATGATGTGATCATTGACCTCTCATTGAATGGAACCATCTTTATATGAAGAGAGTTAAGATTCACGAAAGGGGCCTTGTCCAGCTTCTTTGAAATGTCCTTCAACAACTTCAGCACTTCATCTTGTTTGTTATCATAGACCAGGAGGAATTTTGATTCAGCTTCCATCAGCTTTGCAATGCTGTGGCTCACGTCCTTTGAAGTTAACACCTCCTTTGAGACTTGCTCGATCTTGCGACTGGTTAGTCTCTTTATTTTGGCCTGCTCCTTACTGAGCTCATGGATCTGTCACTTAAGTATCCATATTGGTACTCAAGAGACTAAGCTGCTCAGTAGCACCGTCTACACTACCCTTTATCTTTCTCACAATAGCATTTGCTATTACAGTAGACGTGGGGATAGATGCAGTAGCTGCCCCAAGTTGGGCTGCAGAGTCCATTAACCCATTCAGGATTAGAACCATCTTATCTACCAGGCTTTTGGCACTCTCTTTTTGCCAAATGATTTTGAATATCCAACAAGCTGCATAGGATCCTCTCAAACTCCTCAAAGTAAAGAGATTCACTAGGCACACTTATGTGCTGTTCGAATTCAAGCAATTTCATCTTAGGCTTGGACCATAAGTCGGTCAATTCTTGAGCGAGTAGCATTTTTCTTACTACTCCATCTAACTCAGCATCAGTCATGAGCGTAGGAAATTGCTTTCTTGCTAACTCTTGGATCTTTGCTAAGAACGATGTATCAGCCATTGGTGGCTTTTTGCAGGATTCAAATGGTTCATGGACGGTAAAATTTGCCTCAGCATTCAGATCACTTGCTTTTCCCTGCTGAGCGTAATTCTCAGCATTGGGAACTTCCCTAACTAGAGGGGTTAAGGGGGTAGAGGATGGGTTTGAAGAAAAGGTAGGTTTAGAGACATGTACAGTTGAAGAATTTGGTTTGAGTGGAATAGAAGGTACAATGGCTCTAGAAGAATTGGTTATTGGTTGAGAATGTACTAGAGGAGATGGTGATGAAGGAAAAGAATCTTGGTTATTAGAAGGTGAAGAAATGTTAATTGGTGAATGTACAGAATTAGAAGGGGAAGGAGAAGGATTTTTACGTGTTTTCGAGATCTACTTGAGTAGAACTTGATGGAGTAGAAGAATTTACCAAAGAAGGGTTTGAAGGATTTATAGGAGAAGAAGGGGTAGGTTTTTGTGGAACCTCTGGGCTGGCTATTTGACCCAAGGATGGGTTAACCTGAGTTTACTCATGCTGAGAAGAAGGCTCCTCAACATGAGTAAAACTGGGAGGGGCGATGCTGGGGTCCTGAGGATCAGATTCCTTCGAAATCAGGATGAAGGTTTCTCCAACATCCTCCTCACTGCTCATCACTTGTACATTTTTCCGCAGAGGCCTTGTGGTAGTAGAAAGCTTTCTTTGAGTGCCCTTAAGTTTGGAAAATATGTCTTGAATGTCCTCAGCAGCGTTGGACATTTCCTGGTCCTCTTCCTTAGATTTCTTGGCCTTGCCCTGCTCCTCAGTATCTTTTGAGAAGATCATTCTTTGGCGTAAGGACTCATTGGCCTCAATCTCTGTCTCCTTTTCCTCAACTTGTTACTCAACTAACAACTTAGACTCCGCCTCTCTTTGTGTGTGGGTTTTGGCTTGCATCTTCCTTCTTTGATGTTGAACAAGAGCATCACTAGATTTGGCTGGACTCTTTCCCTTAGCCTTAGAGGAAGCAGCCTTCTGAGCTTTGGAGGAGGTGGTAGGGATCTTCTCCATTATGATTGAGATGGGAACCTCATCAGAGTCATTACCCTCTTCAAAGTCCACCATGAATTGATCCTCTTCGTCCTTGCTAATGTCCACAGGAAATACTATCGGTACACACTTCTGCTTTCGCTTCTGTTGTGCCTTGCTGTACCTAGCATGGACATGATTGTAAGTCAGTTTGCTGAAGTGAGACATTTCAAGTCTTTTCTTCATAGGCAAAACTAATTTACTGGACTCCCCCAGAACTTGCCCAATAGTGATAGACGGTAGTCAGCTTTGTTAAGTGATGAAGAATCATCACTGGCCAATTGAGCTTCTTACCCTCTACCACAGCTAGTCAATGAACCAGTCTTGGGTAGCAACAGCTTCACTACCAACTCATGGTACATCCTTGCTATCCATGATATCCCGCTGGTAGTAATCTCCCTCGAGACATAGTTGGCTGGGAGTTCCCAATATTCGGGAATGATGATGGTGTATTCATCGCCAGATCTGCGAAGCTGAGTGCTTGAGTTAGGCATATTGAGATTGCTCCCTATCAGCCAGGAGCAAATCAGCATTGTTTTCCTCGCAAAGTCCATCAACATCACATCATTAAAGCCCTCAATTGCATACAGATGAGTGTAGAAAGCTCTAATGAGTCTTATGATAGCAAGGCCTTCCATCTTTAAGAAAGAACTAAGGTGTTGTTGCTTGATAACTCTATGCATCATCTTGTTCAGCAATAGTCCTTCATAGTTCACCTCATGAACTATACCAAAATCCAAGTTCACCTCCCATTCAATCTTTGCATGACGGTTCCAGCTTCTAACATTAGTTTCTCTGTCTTTCCTTGAGCGTTCACCATGATTTTCATGGTTGTGGTGTTCTTGATTCTGAAGGTGGTCTTGGTTTTCACCATTTGAGTGAGGTTAAGAGAGGATTGAGAGAATTTGAAAGAAGAAGATGTTAGGGTTTGAATGCTTTGAGATTTCTAATTAGCAGAAAGCAAGTGACCTTCTCTCTTCAACTATTCAACTTTTATAGATGATCTCAGCTCTCATGGATACGTGTCTCAATCCCAACTTGAGATGAAAATGAACTCTGAGATTGACATCTAGTTAATCGCCTCAGTAAAATGGTGAGTTTTGGTAAAAACGATACCTATTCAAGCGTGCATCTTTTTGAAATGTAGAGATTTGAATTTTAACCGTGAATAGTAACTCACACTGTTACTTAGAATATTTGATGGTGTTATCCAAGCATCTTCTCATGCTTGATCTCCAACACTTAGCCAAATTTTTTGAGAATTTCATTCTTCTTCTTCATCATGGATTTGCCATACTAATCAACTGCCTAAGTACACCAAATTGTTCCTTAGGCAGTGATATGGTGTAGATATCTGCACGTTGTTCCTTTGTGAGTGCGATATAAAAACTTATAAACTACTCAGCTTTACTGGCATAGTTTATCTTCCACTTTAGCTGAGCAAGACTACTTAGCACAGATTAGATAACAAGCAAATAAATGAATGAGCAGATCGCTGATAAAGCTAATTGCTTAAAGTTAGAACGTCAACACCTAAGATTTTATCCTGGTTCGGCCCCTAAGAAAGCGAACTGGATTCAACTTATAGAAATGTTGAATCCTTACAATGTTAATCTAAGTAATTTCTCTCTATTAAAAACATATAAGACTTTGAATGTTTGCTGATTGCTTGGAATTTCTTTGGAAGTTATAGAAATTTGCGCAGCATTTTAGTTCTTAAGAAATTCAAGGTGATTCATCAAGTTTGAATGTCTACTCCAGTCTTCTATTTTTACGTTGAAGCTTTGCTAAGTAGCCGTTGCAAACTTTACGAGATCGCTGATCTTCAATTTCTCATCTTTTCAAATCTTTCGAATCTTCCCCATTGGAGACAGATTCCAAGACATTTAGAGATAGAGATTTGAATTTTGAGGCATGATATAATTCCGTTGACAAAATCTCGTTTCTCTTCAAGCAATCTGGTTCTGAGAGAGGCGTGCTACAATGAAACATGGAATCTTTCAATTCGATGATCTTTGCTGACATTGATAGAGTCGCGTGGAGACACTTGAGACGTGGCACATGACAGAGAAATTCCTTTTACTTGGACTGTAGTGAGTAATCTCTGACATTCCAATAATGACAATTGTTGGCATTATGAGGACCACATGAATCTTCATCAATTTCAGTGTCTTTTTCTCCTGAAAACAACTGAGGAATATTCCGTTCCTTCATAAGTGATGTCAGTAGCATATGTGTCATAAGGTCTCTACGTGTCAAAGAAATCTGTTTTTAATTAATAAAAGTGGGACTTAGCACGAACTGAGTGAGATAATTCTAAACTACGTAGTACTTAGTACTAACTTAGATTTTCCTACTCTAAGTTATAACTTAATTAATTACTCAACAAAAATGAGTTGTTTTCCCTAAAATACGCTCAAGTTAGCTTAATTAATTAAGAGTCTAGTTAGTACTCAATTAATTTCACTATCCTAGACAGTTTGCTATTTCCAAAACTATTAAGTACTGTGAGGTACTATTAACTTGGGTTCTACAGTCTTCAAATCAAGCAAATTGAGGATTGAATTTACATCAGCCAATCCAAGTATGCTAAAGAAGTCCTGAAGAAATTTGACATGGAACATTCGAAGCCAATGTCCACTCCTATCACCACGAATACTATCTTGTGTAAAGATGAAGCTGGTAAACCAGTGGATAGCAAATTCTATAGAGGGATAATCGATTCTCTTCTTTATCTCACTACTTGTAGGCTAGACATACAATATGCTGTGTGCTACTATTCTCGTTATCAAGCTGACCCTTAGAATCTCATCTAGCCACTGTGAAGAGAATTCTTACATACTTGTAAAGCTCGATTGAAGCAGGTCTGTGGTATCCCAACAGCTCATATTTCACTCCTAGGGGATTCACAGATGCTGATTATGGAAGAGAGAAACTCAACAGGAAGAGTACAACAGGAGTATGTCACTTCCTTGGAGAGTGTCTTGTCTCTTGGTACAGTAAGAAGCAAATTTCCATCGCGTTGAGTACATGGTAGCAGGAAGTTCTGTATCGCAATTGCTTTGGATAAAGCATCAACTAGAAGATTGTGGTATAAAGTCAAACTATCTTGAAGTTACATGTGATAACAAGAGTACAGTTGACCTATCTAAGAATCCAGTTCAGCATGGGAGAATGAAGCATGTCAACATTAGGCATCACTTTATCAGAGATCATGTGCTACGAGGAGATGTCAAGCTGGAGTATGTTCCATCAAAGGAACAATGCACTGATATCTTCACCAAACCACTGCCAAAGGAACAATTCTACGTATTGAGGTAGTTGATTGGTATTGGCGAATCTATAATGAAAAAGAAGAATGAATTTCTCAAAAATTTGACTAAGTGTTGGAGATTAAGCATGATAATACACGTGGATAACACCGTCAAGTTGTTAAAGTAATGGAGTGAGGTACTGTTCGTGGTTAAAATTCAAACCTCTATGTTTCAAAAAGACGCACGCTTGAATAGGAACCGTTTTTACCAAAACTCACCGTTTTACTCAGGTGGTTAATTAGATGTCAATCTCAGTGTTCATTTTCATCATTAGCTGAGATAGTGATACGTATCCATGAGAGTTGAGATCTTCTATATAAGTTGAACAGTTGACGAGAGAAGGTTACTTGCTTTCTGCTAATTTTGGAATCTCAAAGCATTCGAACCCTAATCTCTTCTTCTTTCAAATATTTCTCCCAACTCTCTTAAATGGTGAAAACCAAGACCACTTTCAGAATCAAGAACACCACCACCGTGAAAATCATTGTGAATGTGCAATGATAGATGGTGAAACTAACCCTAGAGGTTGGAACTTGTCTTGCTAAGGTGGAATGGGAGAACTTAGATTTCAGTCCAGTTTATGAAGTGAACTATGAAGGACTGTTGCTGGACAAGACGATGCACCGAGTTATCAAGCAGCAACACCTTAGTTCCTTCTTAAGGATGGAAGGTCCTACTATCACAGACCACACTCATCTCTATGTAATTAAGGGCTTTAATGACGTTTTGTTGATGGATTTTGAGGGCAAATCAATATGATTTATTCCAGGCTAATTGGGAGCATCCTCAACATGCCTAATTCAAGCACTCAGCTTAACAGATCTGACGATGAAGATGTCATCATCATTCCCAAGTATTGGGAGCTCTTAGATAACTACATCTCAGGGGAGATTGCTGCTAATGGGATGTCATGGACAGCTAGGATGTGCAGTGAGCTGGTAGTGAAGCTTTTGCTACCCAAGATTGGCTCGCTGACTAACTGCACATACTTCAAACATTGTATTGCTTATCATATGGTAGAGGGTAAGAAGCTCAATTGGCCAGTGGTGAATCTTGACCACTTGACAAAGTTGACTACCATTTATCATTATGGTTACCTCATAACTGAGATTATGAGGGTAGTGACGTGGCTCATTTCATGGGGGGGTTTGGTGAGACAGTCCTACCAGTGAAGAAAAAGCTTGAAATGTCGCATTTCAGCAGGCTGGCTCATAACCAGGTTCATACTAGGTACTCCAAAGCTCAGTAGAAGCAAAAGTTGAGATATGTATCGACAGTATTGCTTGTCGACATGAGCAAGGAGGATGAAGATCAGTTCATGGTGGACTTTGAAGAGAGTGATGACTCTGATAAGGCTCCCATCTCCAGCATTTTAGAGAATGTGACCACCACCACCTCCAAACCATAGAATGCTGCTTCCTCTAAGGCTAAGGGGAAGAGTCCTGCCAAGTCTAGTGATGCTCCTGCTCAGCATCAAAGAAGAAAATTGCAAGCCAAAACCCGCACAGATTGGGAGGGAGAGGCTAAGCTGCTAGCCAAGCAGAAAGCTGAGGAAAAGGAAATAGAGGCTGAGGCCAATGAGTCCCTGTGCCAAAGGAAGCACAAAATGGTCTTCTCAGAAGATACTGAGGAGCAGGGAGAGGCCAAGAAGTCTAGGGAAGAGGACCATCTTGGGTCCAACGCTGTTGAGGATATTCAAGACGTTTTTGCCAAACTTAAAGGCACTCAACAAAAGAGTTCTGTCACCACAAGGCCTCTGCTAGAAAAATGTACAGGTGATGAGCAGTGAGGAGGATGTTGGAGACACCATTTCCCTTATCCTTGAGGAGTATGATCCTCAAGATCCCAGCATCCCCACTCTCGCTTTTACTCATGTTGAGGAGCCTTCTTCTCAGCATGAGCAACCTCAGGCTGACCCATCCTTGGGTTAAACAGCCAACCTAAAGGTTCCGCAAAATCCTACCCCTTCCTCTTCTCCTGTAAATCCTTCAATCCCTTCTATTGTAAATTCTTCTATCCCATCAGGTTTTACTCAAGTAGATCCTGAAACACAGAAAAATCATTCTCCTTCCCCTTCTAACACTATACATTCCCCTATTCACATTTCTTCACCACAAATAGCCAAGACACCTTTTTTCCATCTCCAGTACATATTTCTTCAACCCCTTCTTCTCTTGTACAAATATTCAATTCTTCTATAAACATTGTACCTTCTATTCCTCTCAAACCAATTTCTTCAACTGTACATGTCTCTGAACCTATCCATTCTTCCAACCAATCCTCAACCCCCTTAACCCCTCTAGCTATGGAAGTTCCCAATGCTGAGAATTACACTCAGCAAGGAAAAGCAAGAGGTCAGACTGCTGTGGCAAATTTTATAGCCAGTGATGTACCTGAACCCAGCAGCAAGCCATCAATGGCTGATACATCTTTCTTAGCTTAGATTCGAGAGTTAGCAAGGAAGCAATTTCCTATGCTCAAGACTAATGCTGAGTTAGATGGAGCAGTAGGTAACATGCTACTAGCTCAGGAATTAATAGACTTATCGTCCAGGCCTAAGGCAAAATTACCTGAATTCGAACAGCACACAAGTGTACCTAGTGACTCTCTATACTTTAAGGAGTTTAAGAGGATCCAAGGCATTTTGTTTGTTATTCTAAATCATTTGGCAAAAGAGAGTGCCAAAAGCCAGGTAGATAAGATGGTTCTAATCCTAAATGGGTTAATGGATTCTATAGCCCAGCTTGGGGCAGCTACTGCATCTATCCCCACGTCTATTGTGATAGCAAATGCTATTGCCGAAAAGATAAAGGGTAGTGTAGATGCTGCTACTGAGCAGCTGAGTCTCTTGAGTGCCAATATGACTACTCAAGTGACACAGATCCATGAGCTCAGGAAAAAGCAGGCCAAAATAAAGAGACTAACTAATCACAAGATCAAGAAGTCTCTAAAGAGGTAGCAACTACTAAGGACATGAGCCACATCATCACGATGTTGGTTGAAGTTGAGTCCAAATTCATTATAGTCCATGATAATAACTAAGATGAGGTGCTGAAGTTGCTGAAAGATATCTCCAAGAAGCTAGACAAGGCCTTTGTTGCAAATGTTGACTCTCTCCATAACAAGATGGACACAATTCAAAGAGAGGTCAATGATCACATAACGGACAAAGTTTCTAATTCTCAGAAGTTTCTTATAACCTCGATGGGAAAGATTTTTCCTAACATGCCTATGCAAGTATGCCTCCTTCAGAGCCCCTCTGCCCAGAGACGAGATTGACAATGCACTCCAAGATTAACGTCATAAAATATAAAGTGGAGGATTTGTAGAAGAAAGTGGAATTGTTGTTCAAGATGGGAGATCTGGACGGAAAAGATATCGATTACACTTCAAGGTGTATCGCATCCATTGGTCTATAAATCCTTGATATCAAAATAAAGAGACTAACTGATCACAAGATCAAGGAAGTCTCTAAAGAGGTAGCAACTACTAAGGGCATGAGCCACATCATCACGATGTTGGTTGAAGTTGAGTCCAAATTCCTCATAGTCCATGATAATAACCAAGATGAGGTGCTGAAGTTGCTGAAAGATATCTCCAAGAAGCTAGACAAGGCCCTTGTTGTAAATGTTGACTCTCTCCATAACAAGATGGACACAATTCAAAGAGAGGTCAATGATCACATTACGGACAAAGTTTCTAATTCTCAGAAGTTTCTTATAACATCGATGGGAAAGATTTTTCCAAAAATGCCTATGCAAGTATGCCTCCTTCAGAGCCCCTCTGCCCAGAGACGAGATTGACAATGCACTCTAAGATTAACATCATAAAATATAAAGTGGAGGATTTGTAGAAGAAAGTGGAATTTTTGTTCAAGATGGGGGAGCTGGACGGAAAAGATATCGATTACACTTCACGGTGTATCGCATCCATTGGTCCATAAATCCTTGATATGAAGTCTCGGCTGAAGATTGCACTGAGAGTAACGGACATCCGTGGCCTTCTTCAGTGGTTTCAACAATTTTGCGAGTCAAGTATTTGACCAAATAGCTCATCTCTCTAGATGCCACCACCTTCTTCTCAATGAGTTGAATGATTAAGATTTCCTCTCTACCAAGGGTAAGGAGCAGTTGGAGCAAGAGATTTCCCCAAAGTTCATTGGCCAGCATGAGAGTTTTCAGGCTTCACTTGATGCATGTAATGTCTGACTTGATCAAATCATCTAAAGCCAAATAGCAAAGGGGGAGAAGGTAGCTGAAGATGCGCTCAGAATGGAAAACCTGAACAAGGGATCTCTTCCAAGGCATTCTCATCCGTTTCATCCTTCCAACCAGCAAAAGACCAATCAGGACAAGCAAAAGCATGCTGGCTCTTCCTCTTCAGCACACAAACATTAGTATAGGCCATGTTTTTATATAGTTGTTCAAACTTGTAACAGGGTTTAGCATGTAATCTTAGCTCATGACATTCTTTATGTATTGACTAAGTCATTTTTATTAATTAATAAAATTAGAAGTTCCTACCTCAAGTTAAGATCTTCTTAACATTTTATTTTGTGTGTATTTCTGCTATATACTTAATGATATAATACAGGAACACACATAAGGGACCAAACCTGTAAAGATAAGTTGAAGTAAGACAAAGTCCCAAATCAAAGAAGAAATCCTCTAAAGTATACGGGAGCTGAGACGCTTGAAGAAGACTCACTCAGTATGGGGGAGCTCAAGTTGATTATGGAAAGTCACTCAGCACAAGGGAGTTCTTACATTGCTTTCAAGTATTCTGATAACTTTGAACTATTTATTCAATTAACTTCTTCTACTACCTAGTTTGCTATCTGTAAAAAATAGGGGAGATTGTAGACACCAAGTTAATAGTACTTCACAGTACATAATAGTTTTGGAAATATCAAACTGTCTAGGATAGTGAAATTAATTAAGTACTAAGTAGACTCTTAATTACTTAAGTAGACTTTTCTTACCAACTATTTTTCATGATCACGACTTGTCTATCGCGCTTGTGACATGTGATGGTTTTTGGTAAACTCTTCTCAACTACCAACCGCCAAATAAGGACGATCAACCGCCATCAACTGTTAGATGAAAAGACACCTTTTGAAAGCAATCCAATCATGAAAAGGTGCCTTTCCATAAAAGATGAGGATGAAACCTTGCACCCAATAACATTGAAGTGATGCGACCCTTTACCAATGGACACGACTCTTCGTTTGGATAGGCGCAACCCTTCGCACTCTATAAATAGAGTCCCAAACCTACCTTTTTCATGGGCAATGAATGGTAGTGTGTATGTGTAGCGTGTATGCATAGATAGAGAGTGAAAATTGTATAGATTTCACTACGTTCAAAGTGTTAGTGAGAAAAATGTATAAGTGATTCGATTCTAATTTCGATCACTAGATATCTCTGCAAATTCGAGCGATTGTTATACGAGTGTAATTGAAAAGCATTTATCAATAAAAGTTACTATTCTTCAACATTCATTTGTTCGATATTCAGAGAGAATAGCATCCTAACGGAGGTTCTGTATGAGTTGAGATTGAATTCAAAGTAGACGCAAGAATTGCGGGAATTGATGACTCCCATTAAAAGAGTGGATACGGTTTGATCAACTTTAGCTTTCACTTGCATACCTTACAACTTTACTTTGTTTTCTACTTATACTTTCTATTTCGAAATTTATGATATGTTTATGTGTCATAACGAGTATTTCATCTTACATCATTTATATTAATAAAGTTATATGCTTTCGAGTTAACTTTAAGAATAGTTTTGGGGTTAACAAGATTGTATATAATCATTGGATTTGTGATTATAATGCTGGAGTGGTAACTTGCTAAATATATGGCTATGTGAGAGCGACCCGTACTAAGCATAGTATTATTGTTATCCAGGTTTTTATAAGTGTCATAATTCGTTTACCCTAGATTTAGAAATGTCATTTCATGTGTTGCTCTGCGGTGAATTATTTATATTTGGACATCTAGAACCGTGTTTGTTAAAGTTATCTAGTGTATGAAATATTCTTGATGATTTTGCATGTTTTTCTCTACTATACTTGTTCTCAGGGAATATCTATATAGTTTACATCTTCTCTAATCCGTTTATACATCTGTCTATTCATCAGTCTACCATCAAAACTCTACAATTTATATTATTTCTTTTATTCCGTAACTCTATTTTGTCCTTAGAATCGAATTCCTTTCCTATGGGATTGATATCTTTTAAAACTACATCGCAACTATATACTTGCAGTTATCATCATTTTTCTATTTGATAAGCGGTACTGACAACACCTGTTCAATTTATAACTTTTATATTATTATTAGAAAAGTGGCGAACAAGTTTTTGGTATCTCTACCGGGGATATGCCTTTCGGAACGGGTATAGCCAAAATCTTGCGAACAAGTTTTTGGTGCCGTTGCTGACGAAGGCAAGTGTGTTCTAAAGATCAAATTATGTCTCTTTGTTTCTTTCCTAAACTGTATAATTTGTCTATCCTAACTTGGTTGTGAAAAAGAATATGAAATAATCATCTTGGAGGTGATACGTCATATTATTACATCTGAATTCTCGATAAATAGAAGATTTTCTTCTATTTTGCCTATTTGCATTCACGATCCCATTTCCCGTTCATGAATCCCTATACAAAACCTTCTATTTCTCAATTCTCATAAGTCACGATTGTGACATATAATCATGATTTTGACTTGTGCGAAAACTGCAGTTGTTTAGCAATTATTCAATGGTTATTCCTCTAAATTCTATAAATTGATGTGCGAGTGTTCGTCATTTCTCACTTCTGAAATATGAATTTCTTAGCTTTTCAATCACAATTCAATTCCAAATCTAAAACCATCTCATTTCTTTCAAAAACTCTTTCATTCCAAAATGGTTCAAACAAATAAATCCAATCTAATTCCTCCATTAAAACTTACAAGAATGGTATGAGGCACCACTTCCGATCCATTCTCGTGAAGAAGGAGATCATTACGAGATAATCAAGGATGCTGAATACAAAAGTTCCTACACTATTTATAGGAATAGTTTCATCAATCTTGGGGTTTATGATAGTGTAATGTACTATCTCAGAATTCTAAACTTTGTCATTTATTCAAACATGTCTCTGGGAAATAGTGTGGAAAACTGTATAGAGATGTTGGTAACATTAGTGTGGAAGAATGATAAGAACTACTGCTTGGTTTATCGTCATCATGGAAAAGAATAAAAGTTGACAAGGAAAGCACTAGACAAATATATGGGGATTTCTAAAGGATTGCTATAATAAGATGCTTCCTGGATGGGATCCTTTACCAACATGGACCACCCGACTGGCCAAACCGAGTTCAAATAAGCATCTGCCTATAGCCGATGGATTCATGATCCTTGTTTGCTCACGTTACACTTTTACTTGAATAGTGCATTGTTTAGTAAGTCAACTTTCAATCTTGTCATTTCGGAGGAGTTATTTATGATGGAAGCAATTTGGAATGGCACACCTATTGATGTTTCAGTGATAATGATGGATACACTTATGTTTACCGCACAAAATCTCTGAATGATAGAATATGGGTGTTGAACAATGGCAAATCTATTGGGACAGATTGGGAGAATGCCCTATTCCACTAAAGTCTTTACCGATGAAGATAAGATTCCGGAATTAACCATGAAAGTATTCTTCGAGTATGGATTTTGTGGTAAAGTGCATTGGAGAAGATAGGATCACTCATGATTAGAAATCATGGGAGGAGAGAGTGGAAGTTGACAGAAAAAGAGAAAGGGAAATTGCAAGGGAAGAAGAATGAAAAGCAACCAACCTCCGGGGAAAGTTGAACGAACTTACGGAGGCGCAAATCTCAATTCATAGGAAAATAGATGATATTCATACACTGATGTTTGACATCGAGAAAAATCTATAGGAATCTTATTATAAGATTGACCTGTTGACAGAATCGATTTCCTCTGAATAATTATTCGCTTTTCACTTAGGTTTAGGATTTTGTATAGTTTGTTGTTTGTTTAATTGTATGTTTGTTAATGTATGCTAAGTATGAAAATAAATTTGAACAACAAGACGTTGATGTTCAATTACTATTAGTAAATATTTCTTATTTATATTTAACATGTTTGTTTTTCTAAGTTTTTCTGGGAATAAGTCTAAAAATTGAAGAAATAGAAGAATTGAAGAAGGTCGCGACCATGACTATAGATCACTCCTGTGACATTATGCAGTAAAACCTTCTGTTATTGTTGTGAAGGAAGTCATGATCGTGATAAGCCTTCGTGATCGCGAAGCGGGAAAAATATGACCGTTGCAGATCGTGATTAACATGTGACAGATGTTTGAAACTACCATTAACGGCTAGTTTGCAGGAAAAACAACTATATTGACTATTTAGACCAATGAGAGAACTATTGGAACTCTATATAAAGGTCTATATTGAACTAATAACCGCAACAACCGTCTATAAAGCTTTCTAAAGTTCTAATTCTTTCATCTCTATTCTTCTACATTCTAAACCTTTTTCAACCTTTACTTCAAAACCAACTTGCCTCGTGTTAAGGTAGCTGCCAATAGAAGAGAAATCCCAAACTATCAATAAGAATACGATTGTCCTTTTCCCATTCGTTCACGTGAGGAAGGGAAAAGATTCCAAGTTTTGAATAAATTGGAAATCACCGTATGATCTTTCTTGATTTTGTTTTCTTGGAGACTTTAGGCCTCCATTAACAAATGGGGATGTATATCTCTGATTTGGGTTTAAGCACGTTTGTGGGGATGCGATTTCCACAAAATCGTGAGTGGATTTTGGAATGTCTAGTGACATTCGATTTTGAAGACAAAAGGAAGAAGGCAATTCAATTTCGTAACGAAGGTAGACATTAAACCGTCACAAGAGAGATGATGAGTACTTGGTTCGGTTTGAAGTCGAAAATTCATTAAGCATGATAGAATCTTTTCAAGCAAATCGAGTTTGGGCAGATTTAACGGGTAAGAGAGTTTTCGATCCCAAAAATTCTCCAAATAAACTTATTAAGGATGAGTGTATTCTTCTACTCCACAAATACCTTGCCACTTCAATATTTTGTCGAGTAGAGAACACCAAAATCTAAAAGAGAGATTTGTTTATTCTTTCTTGCACAATGAATAAGGAAAAAGTAAAGTTCGTGGATATAATTTGGGACATGATGTAGAAGAATTCAACGAGCATGAGGAACAAGATTGGGGCGGCTGAAATTATCACCGCCATTATAATTGGTGCATGAAATGAACTCCCCTATGTTCAATAACTGGGTGAGTATTTTAGGTATATGGATGGGAGTTACTTGAAGAATATCAGACTTCTTCAATAGAACGATGGTGTCTATTCTTTCTACTCCTACTCCAACCGCACCAAGAAATTAATCTCGACTCATGATGATTATTCCATCGGCCCATCTGATCCAACTGCTAGATGTCATCTTGGAAAGGCTTCGATGATTGAAAAAGAAGATGATGAAGAAGACGAAGCTCCGGAAAATTGGAAGGCGAGTATGCAGCAAAAATTGGACAGTTGCCAAGCGGAACTTAGGGTGATGAAAAAAGACATGAAGATTCTAAAGAAGAGTAATAAATAGATGCTTCAAAAATTACTATATTTCTTTAGAAAATAAAATTGTCAATTTACTCCTAGTCCCTCGGATTCTCCTTCTCAATAAAAATTGGTTTACTCTTTTCTTTACTTTTCTTTTTCAAATTTTTAGACTAGTTAGTTGTTTAGTTTAGTTTTTTATTTTTTTAGTCAGGTCTCTCACAATGAGGACATGTGTTCTTCAGTATGGGGGGCATTTCTAAAAATCCCAAAAAAAAAAAAATCAAATAAATTAAAAAAGTTGAAGAATGAAAATTTTTCTTGATTTTGTGTTGTTTACACATTATCCATACCTATACTTCACTAACATATGTTCCAAGGTTATTGTGAGTGTAAGGTATTACAAGTTTGATGTTAGTGCCGATTTCGAACAAAATTTTTGTTTCGAGTTTGAGCGCACGTTGAGAATGTGAGCGCTTCATAGCATAACATTTAGCCTTTGGCAAGGATGAGTGGTGAGTAACATTCAAAAGCAACATTCCAAGTAAGTTTTGATATATATTTTAATGCAACATGAATTAGTATAAGGTATATAGTTTTAGTTTAATGCTACCGATAATTTTTAAATGGAGTAATATCTAGTAGTGTTCTTACTATAAGTTTTATATGCTATTCTCGGATACATGCTATAAGTATTGAGTGTGTTTAAAGTGTTGGCAAACTATAGCCATAAAACTTTGAAAGTGATCAATAAAGGATGAATGTATTATGAGAAACAATCAAAAGAAAGAGAGGATAACCAATGAGTTATGAAAAAGGTGAGGAATGGTACGGAGAGGAAACTACAACCATTCAATGTGTGAAAAAAGAAAAAGTAGCATAGCATGAAAAATGGGTGCAAAGTATGAATTTGTACTTAAAAAACATATGATTAAAAGAAAAAAATGAGAGAAAGTGGTATGGAGCGTAAAATGCAACCACTTAAAAAAGGGGAGAGTGGTATGTAGCATAAAATGCAACCACTAAGAGTGTTTAGCATCCCAAGTTACCTAAAAATACCTTGAGATCAAACTTTCCAAAGTGTGCTCCCTTTGTCCTTTATACTTTATACTATACTTGAGAGAAGGAAATATTCGAGCAAGCGTATAACACTTAAATGAAGATGCGATTCGGTTGGTCCTCCATTAAGAGCAAAGGTATGCAACTGGACTATATAAATTGCACATTACTAATTTGTGGGAAATTTTGAACTTTTACTTGAACTTTATGCAATGTGGGAATGTGGTACTCACTATAATAGTCTTTTGCCAAATGAGGTACGAACTTGAATTACTATTTTATACACTTCTATTGTGTTTACCTTGAGGAAAAGGCAAAAGTTAAGTGTGTGGATGTGATAAGTGTATAATTACACTTATTGTCTTGATATTTTTACTTATAAAATGATATGGTTTAGAGTCATTTTATACTTCATATAAAAGATTTCATGTGGTATGTAGTTATTTTTGATGCAAGTGTAGAAACTAGGTGAATCTTGGGAGTAAAATGATCAAAGATGGAATTCTATGTAAAAAGAGTGAAAAAGGTGAAAAAAGATGTATGGAACACAAGGAATTGACTTAGGATCGAAGTTGTCAAAGATCGGTAAAGTTGAAAAGAAAAATCATGAAGAAAGACACATGTCATGATCGTGACACCCATTCACGGTCGCCACTTGTCATCCTTCACAAATAGAAAGTTACCAACTATTGTTCACGATCGGGACATGTATATCACTCCCGCAACTTTTGATGATTTTGGGTCAACTCTTCTCTACTACCAATAGCCAGATAAGGATGATCAACCACCATCAACTGCCATCAACTGTCAAATGAAAAGAAACCTTTTGGAAGCAATCCAATCATGAAAAGGTGGCTTCACATTGAAGATGAGGATGAAACCTTGCATCCAATCACATTGAAGTGATGCAACCCTTCGCCAATGGACATGACTCTTCATTTAGATAGACGCAACCCTTCACACTCTACAAATAGAGTCCAAAACAAACCATTATCGTGGCCAATGAATGGTAGTGTGTATGTGTAGCATGTATCAATAGATAGAGAGTGAAAATTGTATAGATTTCGCTACATTCAAAGTGTTAGTGAGAAAAATGTATAAGTGATTCGATTCTTATTTCGATCACTAGATTTCTCTACAAATTCGAGCGATTGTAGTATGAGTGTAATTGCAAAGCACTTATCAACAAAAGTTTCTGTTCTTCAACATTCATTTTTTCGATATTCACAAAGAATAGCATCCTAACGGAGGTTCTATACGAGTCAAGACTGAATTCAAAGTAGAAGCAGGAATTGCGGGAATTGACGACTCCCATTAAAAGAGTGGATACAGTTTGATCAACTTTAGCTTTCACTTGCATACCTTACAACTTTACTTTATTTTCTACTTTTACTTTCTATTTCAAAATTTATGATATGTTTATGTGTCATAACGAGTATTTCATCTTGCGTAATTTATATTAATAAAGTTATATGCTTTCGAGTTAACTTTAAGAGTAGTTTCGGGGTTAACAAGATTGTATATAATTACTGGATCTATGATTATAACGCTGTTTAGTGAGCCAACATTTTTGGAGTGGTAACTGGCTAAATATGGCTATGTGACAGTGACCAGTACTAAGCTTATTATTATTGTTATCTAGGTTATAAGTGTCATAATTCGTTTACCCTAGATTTAGAAAAGTCATTTCATGTGTTGTTCTACGGTGAATTATTGAATATTTGGGCATCCAGAACTGTGTTTGTTAAAGTTATCTAGTGTATGAAATATTCTTGATGATTTTGCATGTTTTTCTCTACTATACTTATTCTTAGGGAATATCTATATAGTTTACATCTTCTCTAATCCGTTCATGCATCAGTCTATTCATCAGTCTACCATCAAAACTTTACAATTTATATTATTTCTTTTGTTCCGTAACTCTAGTTGGTCCTTAGAACCGAATTCTTTCGTTGTGGGATCGATATCTTTTAAAACTATATCACAACTATATACTTGCAGTTATCATCATTTTTTTATTTGATAAGCAGTATTGATAACATTTGTTCAATTTAGAACTTTTATATTATCAGTAGAAAAGTGGCGAACAAGTTTTTGGCACCGTTACCGAGGATAAGCCTTTTAGAATGAGTATAGCCAAAATCTTGCTATAAGGATGGTTGATGAAGTTGCAAAGAGCTGAGATGCCTATGCTGAACATAGATGCACTTAATGATAAGCTTGAATCTCTCTTTAAAGTGGTTAATAGCAAAATAGACGATTCAATCAAAAAAATCACAAAATGCCCTTCTCGATGCTATGGGTAAACTCTTCTCGAAGCAAACTGAGTCTCTAGACTCGGACAATGGTCTCTCAATGCACAAAAAGTTAAATTTTATTAAGTTTCATCTTGAAGATATGCAAAAGCATGTGAATCAACTAGTGACCACTATAATTCATGATGCAAGGGATATTGATTTTACTATAAGATCTATGTCTTCAATATGCCCAAGGATCCTTGATATGGAAGTAAAATTGAAGATTACGCTATCTGCATTAGACTTCAGAGCTCTATTTTAGTGCTTTCAATAGTTCACATGCCAAGGGTTTGATAAGATTGCTCATTTCTCCAAGTTCCTTCAATTGCTTCTCATTGAGCTTAATGATCAAGACATCCTTACTACCGAGGGAAAAGAGAAGCTGGAGTAGGAGATTTCACCACTCATCATTGAAAGTAGGAGGACTTTCAGTCTGCCATTGACTCCTTCAATCTGTATCTTAAGCAAATTGTTAAGAAATAGATAACAAAGGGGGAGAATGTAGCTGAAGATGCTCAAAGAACTACCAATCAATACAAGTCATCCTTGTCGAAGAGATCCCATCATCTGTCTTAGTCTCAACACCAATCTCAACATCAACAACAACAAAATCAGTCGCACCATCAAAGCAACCATCCAAAAAGCTTAGGAAAATCTTCAAATCAGTCGTGCAAATAACTATCGAATAGGCTGCAAGCTTATAATAGGACTTACTTTGTAATTACTTAGCTTAGAACACGTTTTGTGTACTGACTAAGCTTTTGTTCTTAATGAAACAGTACAAGTTTTTATCTATTAAGATAAGAGCTTCTTAACTTCCTATGTGCTGTTATGCTTGTTATTTATGCTGATAAACTATTGTAGGAATAAACAAAAAGACCAACCTCAAAGAAAAGCTAAAGTAAGACAAGTCCCAAATTGAAGAAATTTCCTCCAAGTATGAGGGAGTTAAGCTGATTGAAGAGAATCCACTCAGTATGGGGGAGTTCATACTGACTAAGGAGTTCACTCAGCCTGGGGGAGTTTTATATCATCTATCAAGTATCCTCTATATCTACAAACTTTTATTTAATTAATTTCATCAACTACTTGGTTTGTTATCTATTCCAAAATGGGGGAGATTGTTGAACCCAAGTTAAAAGTATTTCACAGTACTTAACATTTTAGAAATAACAAACTATCTAGGATAGTGAAATTTATTAAATACTAAGTAGACTCTTAATTAAACAAGTTATACTTGAGTTTATTTAAGGGAAAACAACTCAGTTTACTGAGTTTTAATAAAGTTATGGCTTAGGGTAAGAAAAGTTGTCTGGAGCTGAGTATTACACTATTTGTACAATATAGACTCAACGAAGTTGAGTTGCTTTTATTTTATAAAAGCTGAGTACTTTGACACTTAGATAAATATGTGACACAAATGCTTTTAACATTTTCTGCGAGGGACTGAATATTCCTTTAATGCTTTTTAGGAGAAAAAGCTCTAAAATTAAAGAAGACATTCAAGTGGTCCTCACAACAAAAAGGTGTTAGTATGGAATGTCGGAGAATCCTCACTAAAGTCCAAGACATAAGGAATACTTTGACATGTGCTATTTCTCATTGTCTCCATGTAACTTTGCAACGTCAACAACCAGAAAAATTACAAGCTTCTATGTTGCATCTCGCACGCCTCTCTATAAGAATAGAATTGCTTGAAGATAAATGAGTTATGAGCATGAGATTTTGATCCCCACTCGCAAGTTCGATGGTGAAGCTGTAATTTATTTTTCTTTGCATTTCACTTTGACAAGGTCTTAGAGGTCCTTGGGAGAAGCATTCTTCATTTCTTTTAAGGTAGCAGTTCTTCTTTACTCAAACTAGTCACAATTAGGATAACATAAGCCTAATGTCCACGCCGATGTGACAACATCAGTATCAGCATTGTTAACATTAGCGTCAGCATTACAATAGTGGCACCGATATTGCCATCTCAGTTAAAGATAAGTTTGGTTTTAGCCCAAAATCTATAGGGAAAAGGCAATATCAACATCGATGTTGACAAGGTCTGTACTGATTTGGAACACCGGTATCGATGTTGCGACATCACAACTGATGTTGTAACATTGGTACCGACGTTATGACATCGGCATCGATATTGACAACATCGGTACCAATGTCACTGAGTCAGCAGAGGCAGAATTGTAGAATTTCAAGAATAACGAGGGAGAAAGTCTTCTAGGGCCCTTGTACCTTCTCCAGCATGCTGCACATTGTAGAGTGGCTGGAGAGGGTAATTCCCCTTAGATTGGAAGGAGAAAATGTGGGTGAAAAAGAGGATTTTTAGGAATTTGAATTGAAGAGCTCTCCTACATAAGGAGACTCATATTAAGAAAAAAGGGGGACTTGAACTTAAGGAGAAGGTCTGAATTCTAGAGAAAATAGCACCACCAAAAGAGCTTTACTTGTTCCCAAAAGTTCATTTGCATTTGTAAGTCTTTTAAGTTAATTTAGGGTGTAATCATCAAGTTTTAAGTTACATTTTCTTTAAGAGAGCTAAAGGAAGTTCATAGAAAGGGAATGAACTTGGGATTTTAGGGATTTCTCTAGGCAATCTTGAGGTTTAGACTCACCAAAAATAGAAAAGTTAAAGAAAACAATGTCTTTAACCAATGCTACTTTGTGTCATCTTTGCTAAGTTTTAACTCAATAAAACTTAGTGGAGAAGCCTTTTATGTAATCTTTAGATACATAAGAGTCCATACACTTTCATTTTGGAAAGCAAAACTTATCCCGCACCTTGGTTTTCCTCAAACCGATTCACTACCTTACAAGAAGAAACAAACGAGGAGGGCTTCTCGAAGGAGCTTTGTGGATCTCGAAGAATTGGATTCTCATCACGGGGTGAACCTCTGAGTTCTTAGAGCTGTGTCTCATGATTTTTTTATGTTTTTATGTTGTTTTAAAAGTGTTTAAGTGTTTGCAGTTTTCCTCTTATATTCTGGAAAATTTAGGCAATGCTGACATCGGCGTTGCAACATCGGTGTCAGTGTTACAATGCTGA
Source organism: Euphorbia schlechtendalii (assembly GCA_949673415.1). Lineage (NCBI taxonomy): Eukaryota > Viridiplantae > Streptophyta > Magnoliopsida > Malpighiales > Euphorbiaceae > Euphorbia > Euphorbia schlechtendalii. The sequence goes on along the minus strand of CATIWQ010063401.1, from coordinate 3,335 downwards.
CACTGAAATTGCAACACCGACTTCGGTGTTACCTTTAATTTTCAGAACTTTATTTACATATTATGCACCTAATGAGGGGTTAATTAACCAAAAATGACTTATTTACATGAACATATCAAGACTAGTAGGATAATCATGTGCCCCTTTAGTCTCTTGGATATACCCCGGGAAAATTTAAATGACGGTTTTCTTTTAAGCGAGGTAAAATTATTACATTCTTGAATTTCCTCGGAATATATGCAAAAGATGTGATTATGTTCATGGACCAAGAATTATTTATGACTTCTCTGTATTTTTGAATAATTAAGTTTCGATTAGGAAACCCCCACGAAGGGAACGCACCATTCCTGGATATCCAACCTCATGAAATTCACATGTGGCATTTTCACCAATAAAATGAGCAACATATTTTTTTAAAAATGCATCATTTTCACAACTAAAATCACGTGCCTTCGTCAGCTCTTTTTATTTAACTCGACCACACGGGTCTTCCAAATATTTAAGCCGAACATACTTGGTGCATTCGTACATACTATATTGTGTTAACCTTTGTGGATGCAGGTAGATTAGGTTAGATGTATGTTAGGATTTATTTTCCTTTGGGTATCGCACTTCAATAAAAATCATGTATTTGTTAGATCAGTTGTATAATAGGATATGGATGTATTCATTTACCTAGATCTCATATATTTTAGGCAATTTATATTCCCCATCCCCAAAATATGTAAATAACCCCCCTAGAACTAGGTGCATTTACTTTCCTACGTGTTTATTTTCCGCACTTATTTATTGCTTTCTGTATGCATGCTAAATATAACATGAAAACGATTTAGAACGAGATATTACAATATTGGAAAATGGTAGCCAATTGCCTAATATGACTTAAATAATGATAAAGTAAGAAAACTCATCTGGACCCGAATCTCTATACTACCGTATCATTTAGGCTTAGCGGATCTAGGCTGCATCGAATTTCCCAAAAGAGTTGATCCAGGTGGCGAGTTTGTATAACGTAGGCTAGAGGTTTAGGTCTCGAGTCTCTAGAATCCATTCCATAACAAACAATAACTTTTTTCAAAAGCCCCACGCCCCATCGCACGGGGTCGGTGCCTCGTAGTGAACTCACGGGTAGAACGTCGTCCGCTCACAGTGGTGACTCTGCTGGGGGATTTCTTCTTTCTTTTAAAATTAAAAGTTTCAAAGATTTTTGATGAGTTGGTGAAAAGTAGTTATTTAAGTCAAACCATTATCCAAGATTTTGATATCTCACAAAGCATATGCATTAGACGGATTAGCCATTGAGGTTAGGGTGCCCAGTTTTATAGAGAAGATTGCGAAAGTACCATTTGCGACCTCTTGGCGACTAAAGGTACTTAGAGAGTGGATCACTTATTACCATATCGCATGAACTCCCTTAAACCTATTAAGGAAAAGAGAGGAAGTGTTTCTTAGTGTAACAAGAGCCTTCTACTTCAGCAACCGATTGACCGAACTCATATAAGGAAATGTAAACACTTCCACCAGGTTTGCCAAAACGATATGCATTTATATTTATGCAGGTACGAACCTTAATATCCTTGTGATGTTAAGATGAACCAAACCTAGAATTAGGAGATTACCCTTTACGCACGGGAGATATAAGGTCAAATGAGATATGTTGTATGCTATGTGCTCATATCCGCGTCACGCATTCAAACGAGCATTTATTTATGTATAGCATCATGCTAACCACAATCTTGGTGCAGACAATAATATGCACACATGTATGACATGTTACACCTGACATTGCGTTAACTCCACACACCTAGTTTTAGAAGACATGCCAAGACAGCATCACCTAGGATTAGGACCATAACACAAAGGCATTCCAAAGGATAACCGACCCAAACAGGGCAGCATGCCCATCACCTTGGGAATTATATGAAAAAGGGTATAACACACTATTTACCCGATCCCTTGTAGACCCTATAGGGAGTCCACTATCACATATCGAAATTGCACCTGGTATTGCACTAATACCAAACACCTAGAAGACATGCCAAGACAGCGTCACCTAGGAATACAACACAAGGGCCTTCAAAGGGATACTCGAATCCCTGCCCAAATGGGAAAACATGCCCATCACCTTAGTAGTCATGAGAAGAAGAGTATAACACACTGTTTACTCGAACCCTCATGAATCTCATAAGAAGCCTGTTACCACACGGGTAATATGGCACAACCTTAATACAGTAAGTAAGCCTTGCAACAAGGTCTTAGATGTCGACATCACCTTTGCAACAAGGTCTTAGATGTCGACATCACCTTTATCTCAAAAGTTAGCGCTCGCTAATTTCATCTACATGCATGATCATTATCCATACATATACCATGCATGATCTGATATTCGTCTTGTGTACTTCAGCAAAGGTTTGGAGGAGGAATAATCATCATCTCGTCAGAGTCTCTCCCATCGTGGCTAGGTAAGGGAGCGTTCCATCTCAACTAGAGGGTGTGCCGTACACCGATTCAAGTGAAGATTCAAGTTTTAGATCAGGTTCAGGTTTAAGATAAAGCTTCGATTTGAGTAGAGACCAATTCTTCAACATGACCAATTCCCAAGATGACAACATGATAAGGGGCCATTTCGTTCACGAGGGACCTTTAACTCAGACTCAAGGACCACAACAGAACATCAATGGAGATATCTCCAGCGCATTAGAGGCCTTTGTTGGTAGCGAGCAGTTCATCCAACATCACGCCCGGCTAAGGTAAATAGAGGATCGTAATTCAAATTGATTGTAGGATTCTGAAAATGTAGGGAACATCCAACCTCCTACTAATTACCATCCTCGGGTAAGGAGACCACTATCTTTTCCTAATAACAGCCCTCCAAATGACATGTTCTAGTTTGGCACCGGGAGTGGTCCAATGCAGTTCGGGCCATTTCAAGTGGGGCAAAGTTTCATGGGTGATCAAACCGCTCCGACCGGCATAGCCTAGCCACAGCATTTGTTCAGATTCGATTAGTTCAGTCAGCAAATCGTTAGTGCACCACCCCTTCGCTAAAGGATGACTTTCTATTACCTCACATCGATGTCTTAATGGACAGTTGTTCGCCACTTTTCCACTGATAAGTTTCATAGTTTGTTCACAAGAATTGGCTATATATCAACGGGGCCAAAAACTTGTTCACATAAAGCAAAGTTGTTCTCAGTACCACTTATCAAATAGAAAAATGATGATAACTGCAAGTATACAGTTGCGATGTAGTTTTAAAAGATATCGATCCCACAGGGAAGGACTAGCTCTAAAGATCAACAAGGGAAAACAGAATAAAGAAAATAAAATATTTT
>CATIWQ010063391.1:0-17936 GCA_949673415.1 Euphorbia schlechtendalii | reverse complement strand
ATATATATATATATATATATATATATAAGTATAAACTATTTTTTATAAGAAAAATATCAACTATATTATTTAATTCCTAGTTAGTAGGTGCTTTAAATATTATTTTAAAAGATGTTATTTTCATTAACTATGGTTTACCATATTTATATGGAAATGAACAATTTTTTTTATGTATAAAACTTCATTACTTGAAATTTTATTGTTGGGCGGGGAATACCCAATACTCGTAGATACCTGAGCGGATGCGGAATAAGTGTGAAAAAATCCCCAAAACTCTAAATGGGGAATCCCCGAACCCGCACCCAAAAAGCATTGGGTGCGGGATGAGAGCTACACTACCCAAACTGAACCCGCCCAATTGACATCCCCAACCACAATTACAACTATGGGTAAGCTTGGGGATAAAGCAAGATTAAATAATCGAAGAAAATATTTTAAAAAGTAACTTAATTTGAAAGAAACTATTAAATAATCAAAAAGAAATTCAAACCACTTCGTATCAAAAAGAGGCCAAGTATGATGAGCAACAAAAAAACTTGGACTTGTAACCTTCATTTCACTTCCCCATACTTAGTAGATTTGTGTACCTATAAAAAGCAAAAGAAAATAATTAAAAATAAAACTCACACATATTTATATACGCTGCATAATAGTTATAAGTGGGTGATATGGTGTAGCAATTTTGTTAGTAATGTCAATAAGAATGTATTTATTACCATAAGAACTTGGAAACGGTCCCATGAAGTCAATGCCCCAAACATAAAAAATTTCGCTAACCATAATATTATTTAAAGGCATGGCATTCTTAGCTGAGATATTACCTGATCTTTGACATTCATTACATTTTGAAACAACCCTATGAAAATCTTTAAAGATTGTTGGCTAATAAAATCCACATTCAAGGACTTTGGAGGTTGTTCAGGTTGCTCCAAAATGACATCCAACATCCTTGTTGTGACAAAAGGTCAAGATTAATGTAACTTCATCTTTTGAAACACATCTTCTTATGATTTGATCTGCACATAACTTGAAAAGAAATTATTCCTCGCAAAAATAGAACTTAATGTCAGCGAAGAATTTTTTTCTTTGATGAAAAGACAAATGCATAGGCTTAACATTAGCAACAAGGTAGTTAGTATAATCAACAAACCAAGGGAGCGATCTTACCGCGAGTTATTGATTTTTTCGTAATCTCAGGCTACTTCTCAAGGTTTCCAGTAGGAATTCTTGATAGATAATCTGCTGCAACGTTTTTAGATCCTTTCTTATCTTGAATCTACAAATCAAATTCTTGAAGAAGCTGCAACCATTTGATGAGCCTTGGTTAGACATCTTTCTTTCCTAGCAAGTGTCTCAAGGTTGCAAGGTCAGTAAAAATAATAACTTTTGACAAAACCAAATAAGACCTGAACTTATCAAATGCATAAACAATAGCAACCATTTCTTTTTCAGCCACAGTGTAAATTTGTTGGGTCTTAGTTAGAGTTTTGCTTGCATAATAGATTGGCCGAAAATGTTTGTCTATACTTTGACCAAGTACCACTCCAATACAAGTATCACTTGCATCACACATAAATTCAAAAGGTTGATAGGAATCTAGGAGCAATGAGGATAGGAGCTTTGACAAGATGATTTTTGAGCTCATGAAAAGCTTTAAGGCAACCTTCATCAAAGTTGAAGTCAACAACTTCATGGAGGAGCACTGTTAAAGGCTCAGCCATTTTGAAAAAATCTTTGGTAAACCTTTGGTAGAAACCTACATGCCCAAAAAACTCCTCATTTCCTTGACGGAAGTTGGTTCAACAAGCCTTTCGATAACCTCCACTTTGGCTTGATCTACCTCAATGCCTTTTTCAGAAACCTTATGACCAAGGACAATGCCCTCATTAACCATAAAATGACATTTTTTCCAGTTCAAGACCATATTGGTCTCTTTGAAACGAATAAGAACAACTTCAAGGTTGGTAAGACAAGACTCATTGTATACCGAGAAATCGTCCATGAGATATTTAATGGTTTTCTCGATCATATCATGGAAAATGAACATCATACACCTCTAGAAGGTTGCTGGTGCGTTGCAAAGTCCAAATGGCATCCTTCTATAGCCGTAGACACCATACGGACAACTAATAAAGACAGTCTTCTCTAGGTCTAGTGGATGTATGCAATCTAGTTGTACCTCGAATAGTCATTGAAAATCAATAAAATGCATAGCCTATCAATCTGTCCAACATTTGATCAACAAATGGTAGTGGAAAATATTATTTCCTTGTAGTATCATTGAGTTTGCAATAATCACTACAAAACTCGCCATCTAGTTACTTGTTCTTGTTGGAACAAGTTCATTCCTCTCATTTTACACCACGGTCATGTCTCCTTTCTTTGGTACCACCTAAACTAGGCTGGTCCAGACACTATTAGAGATGAGATAAATTATCCCAGCATCCATTAACCTAATAACTTCCTTCTTTACAATCTATTTTATGTTTGGGTTGAGTCTCTATAGAGGTTGCACCATCAATTTGTGATGTTCCTTTATAAGAATGCGGTGAACACAAATAGAGGGGATGATTCCGTTTATGTCAACAATTGTCCAGGACTACCTTAATTCTATATGTTCTTAAAATTCTAAACTCAAGAAAATAAAGGAAATAGGCATAACAACAAGAGAATAAGATAAAAGAATCAAGAATAACAAAGAAACAAGTTAGACAATGATTTATTAACATATAATAAATCCAGGGGCTTCCTAACCATGCCATGAACTAAAGCGAAGGATATAAGCATGCACAGGGTTCTAAAAATGTTTCCAAGCATTAAGAACAATGAAATGCCTTACCAAATACCCTTAAGTCAGAGAGCCTTCTTTTAATAGTGAATTTATCAATTTAAAAGAAGAGAAGGATGAAGAATACTTATAGAGATAGGCACCAACTCAATTTTGTGTTCTTCTTTTAACAGTGAATATCAATTAACTAAGTAATTTTACAAATACCTTAGCGAAAGCTTTATAACTATTCTTGAGAGTTCAAAGAGTTTTTCTTCTAGTTTCCCTAGAAAGATCCCTCATAAAGCAAGAAAATAATAAATTTAATTAGTAAAAGTTACCGTAACTCCAAACAAGTGGAAGCAATTGATTCACGACTCAAAATCTTTGAACAAGATTATAGAAAGCGATTTAAAGGCAATTTTATAGCAATCTTGAAATACAGAATCAAAGGATTTTAAACATGCGAACTTGTGGAATATAAAAAAACTCAAATTAATCACATAAACATGTAAAACCTAGATCACTAACATGAAATCATAAAAATTATACTCTTAGACTGAAATCATCACATCCAAACCCTAAATCTACGCATCCAATGCTTTGATATCACATGTTATACTTTAAATTTATTCAAAAACATACAAATTTTTTTGAAAACATACAAACCCAAGCATGCATTATTCAACCGAAAGTTAAAAACGCATAAAATAAAGAACACATGCAATTTTTGGGATTGTTCCCCTTGATATCATCCTTAAAGGTTACCTTAGCCGGTGAAGGGTGCATAATAGCTTTTTTAATGATGGTGCAAAAGACGAGGCGAAGTACAAATCTGATTACAAGCCAAGAAATCTTAAAGGAATTAAAAAATTCATAAAAGTAAAAGAAGATAAACCCAACGCATAACTTAGCCCAAAATCTTAAGCTCAAACAAAGAATAGAAACATTAACTAAAACCCTTGAATCTTGTGAATCAGTAAAACTCTCCTTAAAGGATTCAACGCAATAAATGTCATCTCAATTAGAAAAGATCAACACTGTTAGCCAAACAATCATAGATCAAGGCATAACAGAATTACATTAAGGGTTGAGAGCGAAGTTGAAGCGGCTAAGAAAAGAGGAGAAGAAAAGATCAGAGATTAGGTTTAGGAAGAAAGAGGTTTTATATCTCTGTTAAGGTAAAACACAGAGTTCAGAGGGAAAACAGGTTTATGAGCTGAGTTTTGGGCTTTCAGGTTTGAGCTCCTTCAATTATGCTTGAAACAGACAAGGAACAATATCACAAATCATTGTATGTTGGAAGTTAATTGATAAATTCATAGATTGATTTCAATATAACATCGAAAATGATCATGTGTTCAAATAAAAAATTTACATGTTTTCAAAAAATAAAAAATAAAAAAAGTACATGTATGCACGACGATTATTTTATTTTGTTTGCACTTGCTGAAATTTTCTTCAATAATGCATCTTGCAAAAAAATTAATGAATTATTATTCATTCTACGAAGCTAGTAATGTATTATGATTTGCATTTTTTATTGTATTTCCTTGTCATCAACAATATTATTACAATGGGAGACAGCTTATTATCCCAACTAAAATTACCAAACCGTATCAAATTAAAAAAGAAAGAAAACAAATCTAATAGAAATAAATTGAACACGTTTGCACTACACTTCCTTAATTTGATGCTTTCTACTAGGACGTAGTATTCAATTAAGATAAATGTTATGGATAAATACCCATATTGTGTTAGAGTTAGAATCCGAGAGAGAGACACCATTAAAGTTCAAACCAAGAAATTTACCCATTGTTATTAAATGCCAAAGAGGTTTTACAAGAGAGAGTGTTTAATAGAAAATTCAGTATATACAAAATGTAAAAGATGAAACAACTAATATATCATGCTTCTAACTATCTAACAACTAATTAAACAAAATTATCAAATTACCCTTAAACTATACTTAGACTAAAGACAGAAAACAAACTATATATAATATTATTCAACACCCACCCCACCCACAAGCTAAACATCATGAATGGTTGTCAAACCAAGACGATCCACTTGATGATTGAATGATGAGGCATGCAGAGGCTTTGTAAACATGTATGCCACCTGGTTAGTAGAAGAGATGTTCATCAAATGAATGATGTTTGCTTGAACTTTGGCACGAACAAAGTGACAATCAATATCCAAATGCTTAGTGCGTTCATGAAAAACAGCATTTTTAGCAATATGAATAGCAGAGGTATTGTCACAAAATAAAAGAGAGCAAGAAGATAAAAGGAAGAAGAAGAAGAAGAAAGAGACAAAAAAACAAAGACAAACCAGAGACAACAAAACCAGAGAAATCTCAAAAATTGCAGCGAAAAAGATCAACAAAAACGCTTTGATACCATGTTAAAGTTAGAATCCGAGAGAGAGAGAGAGAGAGAGAGAGAGAGAGAGAGAGAGAGAGAGAGAGACCATTAAAGCACAAACCAAGAAATTTACCCATTGTTATTAAATGCCAGAGAGGTTTTACAAGAGAGAGTGTTTAATAAAAAATACAGTATATACAAAATGTAAAAGATGAAACAACTAATATATCCTGCTTCTAACTGTCTAACAACTAATTAAACAAAATTATCAAATTACCCTTAAACTATACTTAGACTAAAGACAGAAAACATACTATATATAATATTATTCAACAAAATTGATTGCAAAATGAAAGTAACTTACTCAAATTAAATTACTTCATGAGCATCTGATGGTTTCCAAAATGGGAGTCTAACCATTCCCCGCATATATATCCTCAAAATGAGGTTCCCCATATATATTTTTTTAAAACCTTCTCTGGAACATTGTGTTCCACCATCGGAAAAAGGTTGAAATGGGTGAAAATTTCAGGGCGTTCGTCCCAACTAGGTTTGTGCGAGATGCTTGCCTATAAAACATCCATCCCTCTTTTCATTAATAAATCAAATTACAACGTTCTCCAATTGAGAACAAAGTTAAGTACAATCAAGTTAATTGGTTAATATCACTCATGTCGAAAGAAAGTGGAACTCTATTACAAAGAAAAAGAAAACGACAACGATAAAAACTCACTAAGAATAAGTCTTCGTTTCTTCGACCGTCCTCGAAAATTCTCATATTCCTTCGTTTCCAAATATTCCAAGCTATAAAAAACCATAATGATGTAAAGAACTCCCGAATTATCCTCCCCCCCCCCCAAAGAATGACCGCCAACCTATCAAAAACTCATAACCCGATTTTGGGATAATCATCACGAGACCGAGAAGGCGGAATAAATTGCACCAAACATTCTGAGCACTCGAGCAGTGGAAAAGAGCATAATCCATGGACTCTAATTCATCACAAAACGGGCATTTCGCTTCTTCTATGCACCCTACACGAATAAGAAAATCTTTAATTGTAATCTTTTGTGAAAAACTAACCATTCAAAAAAATTTATCTTTGGAATTAATCTCGCTCGCCAAATTATATCAAAATCAATCCCCGCTTGATGAATCCTCGATTTATAAACACAGGAACAATAACTTGACGCCGAATACTCCACGGGACCTCCACCCTTCCACAAGATGGTATCAACATCCCCACCTTGCAATCTGAGCAGCAACCCCAATGTAACATCAACCTCCCCCTGCAAAAAATTCTGATTAAATTAGCAAATCCACTCTCGAATTTGTAAGCAACAATTCCGATTTGGTATCCTAAGTTTCTACTTCCAAAATGGCCTTGAAAAGGGGGCTTCCCTAAATAGAAAAAAGCAACCCTCTGCAACCGTGCATTGTTTCCAATTGCACATTGAATAAATATCCACAAATAACTCTGCTAGGGGGACATTCGCGATCCAATTATCATGCCAAAAAGAACTCTCTAACCCATTCCCCGCCTCTACCCTCACATTTGATTTGAAGACAAACCACAACTCCTCATTAGATACACAACAAGAAATAATGTCTTTCCATATGTTCGAAAGACTCCTTACATCTAAGCTATGCAAATTCCCCACCTCAACGTGCCATATCTCCTCACACAAATATCATACCACAACCTCTCGTTCCCACCCACCCGAATTTTCCAATACACTTCAAAAGGAGGTTGCAATTTACGATCTTAAAATCCCTTATAAAGAGCCCACCTTCACTCCATGGTAATGCTACCATTCTCCAATTAACTTTGCTAATTCCTTTTCTCGAAACATCACCTTTCCAAAGGAAATTCCTCATAATTTGAATAAGTTTACCATTCACCTCGGAAGGTAACTTGTAGATCGAGAGCAAGTAGATGGGTAAAGAGGCTAGAACCGATTTAATGAGGACCACTCTTCCACTATAAGACAAACATTGGCCCAACCATCTTTGAAGTCTTCCATGAAATTTTACTATCAACGGATTCCAACTTGAGATTGGGATTCGCTTATAGCTTAAAGGAGTCCCCGAATACACCATAGGAAACTTTTCAACCTTACACCCCAAAGTTTTCGCAAATCTATTTAGATCCGAATCATTCACATTCACCCCCCATAAGAGAGCTCTTGTGAAAATTGGTACTAAGGCCCAAGATAACCTCAAAAAATTGAAAATTCTTTGAACTATTAGAAGTAAGGTTTCATCTGTCGGAATGAAGCATAAGGTGTCGTCCTCAAATTGAAGCAAGGAAATATTGCTTGTAGACCCATCAACTTGAAATCCTGATAACAAGCCCTTTCGAATCCCCTCATCAAATAATTATTTCAAACCCTCAATGACCAACACAAAAATAAAAAGAGACATTGGATCCCCTTGCTTAACCCCCCTTTGAAGCCGAATTGGGTCACTCGAGGTCCTGTTGACCAAAATCGAAGTAGAAGAGCCCTCTCTACAACTAGCCAACCATTTATCCACATATCGGCGAAACCCATTCATCGCAACACCTCATCAATGAAGTTCCAAGAAATGTTATCGTAAGCCTTCTTAAAGTCAAGTTTTAAAGCTAAACTTGAACATCTACTAAAATGAATAGAGTGTAATACCTCCAATGCGATGAACGAGCATTCATGAATGCTTCTCAATTTGACGAAACCAAATTAATTTTCTGAAATTAAAAGTGGAATGATTGGCTTAATTCGGGCAGCAAGAACTTTGGAAACCAATTTGTAAATACCATAAACCAGAGAAATTGGTTGAAAATTACCAATTGACGACGAACCCGGTACTTTGGGAATGAGAATAGTGAAAGAACATTTGATTGAATTTGGTAACTCACCAGTCGCATATAGCTTTCTAAACACCTCCATAATGGGTGATTTCAATTCATTCCAAAACCGCTTGTAGAAGTAAAAATTGAACCCTTCTGGTCCTGGTGCTTTCCCTTCATTACATGCCACCACTGCTGCTCATACTTCTTCCTCAGTATACGGACCCACTAGTCTCAAATTGTCCACCTCAGAAACCTCCGGAAAAGGCAAACTCTGTAGTGAAAACAGAATTTCTGCTCTTGCAGAAAACAAATCCAAATAAAACTCCCTTAGAGATGACACAATGGCACTTTGATCACTAATCAGTGTCGCATTGACAACGAGTTGAGATATGCGATTATGTCGTGCCCTAGCCGAAGCCACCCTATGGAAAAATTTTGTATTATCATCCCCTGAATTGTCCAATTGAATCTCGATTGCTGATGTCTAATTTTCTCGTAACTCTGTCTCTTTGATAATAACTCTACCCTCATTCTGAACAAGTCCAAACCCCGTATCCCCCTAAATAGGCCTACTAACCGAGCTTGAAGTGAGCTCCACCACCTTGTCCTCCAATAATTAGATAGAAGCTTCCAATCCCCCAAAATTTGTGGTATGCCACGATCTAATAAAATCTCATAATTTCCTTAACTTGAAATCCACATCTCTCGAAAACTATTTATGACAGGTTCTGACCCATTTCTCCCTCATGAAAGGCAAGAACTCTGAATTCTCCCACCAGGAGTTTAGGGAGCGGAACGGCCTCAAGCCAGGTGGTCGAATAATATGTGATGAGAAAAAAATTGGAAAATGATCTGAAAGCATTGTATCAATTGTTTTCAAGTTTAAAGAACACCATAAGTCAAGTAATTCATTTGAAACCATAGAGCGATCAATCCGAGAAAAAGCTAGACACTTAGACCAAGTGTAATCTCTTCCATCAAGAGGAATATCATACAAACCATAGCTCTCAATAAAATTTCTAAACGTAAGCAACGCATTAGAGACTCCTCCCCACGAGCATTCGGAGCTATGTAAAATCTCATTAAAGTCCCCACAAATGATCATCTTTTGGAACCTCAAAATTAACGGTGTCAACTCATCCGAAAGTTGATTCTGTTCGGAATAATTAGTGGGACCACATATGCACAAAACATGAAAATCCATATAAAGTGAAGTAACATGCACTAAAACCCATCTAGTTTCATAGAGAATTACAGTACCTTGGATAATCGAAGAATTCCACGAGACCAAGATCCCACCTGAACGGCGCCGAGATGGAGTTAAAATAACCCCAGAGTCATTGTGTCGCCAATACTTCCCTATAATTTGGTCCGAAGATTTTGAATTTTTATTAGTTTTTATAAGATAAAAAAAGTCCAAGTTCCACTTACGAATTAAGGAGCGAACAAAAAATTCCCTACACCATATATTGGATCTGCCAAAACCGAAAAAGTGTCGTGTAAAAGCAAAAATGTGTTGGCTTAGGAGAAATGCCTACACTTTTAGAAAAAAAGGAATCGGGAAGTGCAATGTGGCTATAACTCCCTATACCGACACTTTTGATCATTTTTTTGCCACATGGTAAAAAGTGTCAACATAGAACCCTATAGTAACATTTGATTGTCTTTTGACGACATTTTTTAGGTTTTGGTAAATGCATCTGAAAATAACACTTTCACTTGATATGATGACACTTTTGCTATAATGCCAACACTTTTCAATAAAAACATTTTTTCTTTTAGCCAACAATTTTTCTTGTAAATAACAACATATTCAAATTGTTCAATTTATTGTTTTACCAACACTTTTAATGATTAGCCAACAAGCTACACTTTATTCTACATTTGTATACATTTGTATACATATCATACTATTGCAATCCTTTTAAATGAAAATATAATTCATTATTAAATAACATATATGTTTCACAATTCAGTAACAAAGATTAGCAACATCCATAAAGTACTAATTATAGCATCCATAAAGTACTAGTTGAAAGAACTAGTGATATCCAAATAAAAGATTCTGCTAATATTTCACCCGATTCAAATAAAAGAATCTGACATATTGTTGATCACTTATGTAATAATATCCTTCACCTCTGCTTTTCTATGCATTGAATCTACACCAAAGTGGGTACCTATCATAAAAATACATCTGGTTAGGTACGAGTTTTGTTGTATGATAATGTTTTAAGCAATATAGGAAGATAGCAAAAATACCAAGTAGTCGGAGGATATCTGAACAGGTAGTCTCACCATAACATAAGCACAAGCTTCAAAACTGATATACTGATAAAACAAATTAGCAAATCCATAAATTCAGTACTCGAAGTGTTGAAATCTACTTCCTTCGAGATAGTAATATGAACATGTAGTAGTAAATTATATCAAGCAAACTCAGCCATAGACTAGAGGTAGTAGCGGAAAATATATGTCCAATGGGCGGAATATGAACATGTAGTAGTAAATTATTACTTGACGTATCCCAGTTTTTATGTAATTTGTTGTTTCTTTATACTAATTGCTGGATGTCTTCATTTACCTCTGTTACAATCTTATTGCTAATGTGGAATACAACTTTAGAGTGTTATACAAGGAGGCTTTTCTCATATATCCGTTGAGATGATTTCACGTTTCCATGAAATACCAAGATATTCACTATAAGATCGATAGTAAACATGCATAACAAAAATTGCAGAGTTAAATGCCAGAAGACAACAAATTTTGTAGGTTTAATAGTTATTACTTTTTTTAAGTTTCTAGTATACCAAAACAAACTCAACACACTATTGCATATCTAACAAATGTCAGAGTCACAAATTACCACAGAATCAAATATCTTTATACTTCCTATAGAGAACTCAAATAGATATGAGTGCTTAATAATCACATAATAAGTTTGACCCACCAGAGTTACTGGACTATTTATTATGTAGCACAAATGAAATTTAATAAAACTTTAATATGAAACTCTTGACACCAAAAGCACTTGAAATCAGCCGCAAGCATGTAAAGAGACTAACATATTTTCAAGAGACGAGCATATATGTCGAACAATTTGAGTATTTATGAAAGAACAAAATATATTTTCCTGAAACCCTTGAAATACATTGAGATGCTGTGCAGCCTCATCTTTTTAGCCCAGACTCGCCCATGCATCAGCAGTATATAAAGACCACCTAATTCAAAAATTAAAATTATAAAATTTTAGAGCGAAATTGAACTAAAACTAGCAACACACTCAACCTTGGTGCTATCCACATGACCAATCTGTTGAATCATTGTGAGGACATGGGCCATTATTTGGCAAGAATGGTTGCAGTCGGTCATGGCGAAGTGATGATGAAGGCTATCAATTTCCCATAAGGAACTTCCTATTTGAAGGTTATTGTTAGTACAGAAAAATGCAAAACAATATCCCACCCTTCCAACCCACTATTTCAGAATTCACATTTGTGTAAACTATAGAGTAGTTTCTAAAGCAATTAAATATAAGACAGAACATGATATTAAGATATTGTGAAAAATAGTTCAGCAGGCCACTAAGGATTGTCCCCAGTGAAAAAATGAAAATATGGAAACAAGGAAGAAAAGACCAAGGACAAGAATAGATACAATGACATATCCGTAATGAAAAAAACTAAGGAGAGTTAGACACCTTTCTTTAAATGAAATAACTTTAGAAGTATGAGATTCAAAATTTAAACATAGGGTGCCATCTTAAGAACATATAAGATATTCGTGTTCTATAAAGAAAACTAGATGAATTGAGAAAATTGCTTGTATAGAAGACCCTAGAATCACATCTTACGTCTTAACTATATTGGGTAAAATTAAGACTACCAAACAAAAATTTCTTTAACTTTTAGGGGTTTTAGGCTAAATATTGCACCTTTAGGGCGCTTAGGCAGCTAAAAAGCCCAAGGCGCGGCCTTGCGCCTTGAGTTCACCTCAGCGCCTTGACTATGACTGCAATAACATAAATAAAACCACATTTTGAACATATTTTCATAAAAAAAATTTAATCTAAAAGCATTTACATCATTGTCTTTTTACAACCATCTATCCTACAATCCATGAAGAACTTAGACTAACCTTTTGTGGTATTGGAGGAGGATTAGCAGGAGATTCTTCCTCGATTCGGCATGAAGAAAACTTTAAACTAGAGAATCTAGAAGAGCGAGAGCAAAGCTTAGGAAATAATGAAGATGAAAATGAGTAGTCATTTGTCGATGAGAGTACATGGAGACAACTTCAGTTGTCGTGAGATATTTCAAGCGAGAAAGAAATGACGTCGTATTGGTTTTGATTTATACCGTGATTAGATGCTGTAGCTTTCTCGATTTCTCTTTCTGATATACTTTGTACTCCAAACAGATAACATTCTTACTTTATTCTATTTTAATCTAATGATTTGATTATCACTACTATGTTTTAATATCGAGAGGATAATTATAGGGTCGAGGTGGCGGTTCAAGCTTTTAATTGTTATGGTTTAAACCTCTTCCTTTGCAAAATTAAAACCTATACACCGGTCATAACAATGACACTCATTTGCATAGTCTATGAGCAATTTTATTAATCAAATTTAGTGGCAATCAAACTTGCGTGTTAAAGTAGTATCAACTCTTAACAAGCTTCGCAAAATGAACCCGGTACCCCAACATCGACCTCGTATGAAAAGATAATTTATAATGCAAAGACACAAAAAACACTTTTTTGACACATATTACCAATTAGGTCTAAGCACAGTACATTCTATTACAGTTTTTAATCCTTTTTGTACAGATTATGCATAGTATATTGGCAATGGAGATTCCATAACACATGGTTCACAAATGTAATAGATTGCATAACACATACCAAATGAATGAGGATGAGGATAGGGACTGAAAGAGTAACATATTACATAACATACAAATCAAATCGGAAATGGTTTATGCTAAACAAGAACAAAAAGGTTAGCTTTCAACACATCAGTTATCAACTCTGCATCAGCAGTTACATCGATTTTTTGCTCTGAGATACTTATCAGTGAAGTTAAAGAATGAAGATGAAACCTTACATCAAAGTAGAGGGATAACGCAGAAGTCAGAACTAAACACTAAATACATCTTCATGTATTGAAAGTCCAATCTGTTCTTATAGTAGTTTTCAACTAAGACACCCTTTTGAAGAGTAACACTTAGAGAAGCTCACTGATGCACTAACTAAATGGGCATTAAAAAGAGTACCTAATCAAAAGTCACCACACTGCAATCACACCTGGAAAACAATAAATGAAAGGAGAGCTGTTCTATAAGTATATAGCAACATCTTGGGAAAAATAAGGGAAGTGATTACATTTTCAATAAAGATCACAAACATATATAATTTCAACTTAAGCACATAAAAATCTCCTCAATCATCCATATAAGCAAGCAAACTGTAGTTGAATGTAGTGAAAATCACTAATCAAAACCACAAAGTAAACATCCAGTTGAATCAGAGACTCAAATAATATTAGCCAACAATATAAAATGGAAAAAGCTAAATACATTAAACACTATCTGAAGTTCTAACTAACTTCCACTGATATCCCCAAATCTCCGGAAGCTTTAGTAGATATAAATAGATACATATTATTGTCAGAGAAACCAGTCAGACATACCACATAGACCAATATCCAATAGATATCACAAATGGCCACTAATTCTCAACCACATTGTAAATAATGGATGGTTTTTGAAAAAATCAACATAGACTATACTAAGCAGTAATTGACTAAGGCCTTAAGTCATGCAGAATAGAAGAATTGAAGCATACTTTATTGAAAGTATTAGGCAACTCTAGGTTCAATAGTAAGACTTGGATGATAAAATTAATTGAACAAAGAAGTACCTCGAATGAAAGAATAGGTTGATAAGAAGAGAGTTCCCTCAAATGAGATCGAATAAACGAGTCACCAGTCAATTTCTTCTATGTCTCATGCTTTATAGGAACGACAAAAGCCATAACACAGAGATTTCTTTGATTCTGAAGTTGCAGTGGGCAAATAGGTTTGGCAGGACACCATTTGCCAAAACAAGATGAAGGGGGAGGAGGAGGCGCCGAAGAAAACTTTACCGATTTCGGTTAGGGTTTTCTATGTTAGAGATGAAGAGAGGAAAGTGAGATCAATTTTTAGACAGTTTGAGAACAGAGCATACTTTTTTATGGATTAATTAATTTTATTTTTATGTCTTTACTATGCACCAAAATTTTGGCTCTAAGTTTCCCACTCCCAATTTTAGTATTTTTTTGCCAACACTTTTATAATTGTAACAAATGTGTTATTATTGGTAGGCTTTTGTCAACATTAACTAATAGGTGTTGGCACAAGTCAATTTCTTATATCAAAATGGCAACATTTTAGTGCCAACACTTTGATATTTAGTTGGCAGAACCCATATATGGTGTAGTGATTATTTTGCCCCATTTGCCACACCACCACAATAATTCCAACATAAAAAAATTCACTGACACAAAAATGATAAAAAAAACCTCGAAAGCACACATGAACCTAAAAACTCTTTTCTCCTCAAGCTCTTGCACAATCATGTCAACATGTTGCTCATCAAAAATTCCTAGCTCCGTCCCTACTTTAAAGGTGAGCATCTCTTCGCTAAACCGTTGGTCTTTATCAATAGCTCGTAGGAACACTCTGTTCATGTTGGAGATATAGGGTCCAGAAGAGCTAGTTGCAACAACAGCGCCCGAGCCATGTGATGGTTGCTATCTCGAACTGTTATCCCTTGATAAAACTTCAATAGGCATACTTCTAGAGCCGGCTGTATTATCCGTAGATACACTGCCAGAAACTCCCTTCATACAACCTCTGAAACTGCTACTTGAAACCGTGTCTGACCTATTACTGGAGCCATTTGAAGATCCATTCCCTACCATTCTACTCGAGAATGCCACTGCATTACTATCCGCGGCATTTTGCTGTTTGATTTCACTACCTGACTGCAGCTTGACCCATCAGTCCCAGATGCCACTGCAAAAATTGAACCAATATGCTACCCTAACCTGTCTGCCAACATTATAGTCCCTCCCAACTATCCAAACACATCAGCCCCCCTATTAAGGTTACTGCAGGAATCATCCTCCATATCTTGCAATTCCGATTCCGACTTTGAATTAATTGACTCACTTGACATATCATTTAATGATTCATCACACAGTTTGCATCCTAGCCCCTGATGAAGTTCCACAGCCACTATAAGGTCACGTGACCCAACACTTAACTTAAAGGATCTCCCGCTCATACCCACCAGTACCGATACAAGACAAGAGATCAAATCCAAACAATCCGGCCTGGAAAAATCTCCATCAATCATAACCACTCTACCAAAGTTACTATCAAGCTTTCTAACCAATGGCTCACATAACATTGCCGACGGAATTACCAACAAATCAAGGTACATAATACATATTGAGGTTGACAATTCATTAGAAATTACAACGTGCTTCCGAAATAATGTGCCGAACCACCTCTCACTCATCATGCATAAAATTATGCGTGGCTTCTACCGAGCCAAAACCAATAACGACATAATCTCCTCCCATAGAAGTCGAAAAATCAATATCAAAACCATTGCCACATAACAATTCAAATGTACTTCTAATATTAGAATTAGAAAGTAATTTTACCACACAAGCTCGCTTTCTCCATGGTGCAACCTCCACTATTAAATTTGAAATATTTATGGATAGTTCCTCCTCTTTCGAACTATACATCACAAGAGCCGGAGTAACCCATTCTTCTCCTCCATTGGCAGGTAGACAAGATTTTGCAGCCTTGTCCCCTTGCGCTACAACCTTAGCATATGATCTAGCCCCCCTAAAGGACTCCTTAAACACCTACTTGACTTGACTAATTGATGCTTTATTCTTTCTCTCGTTATGTCCATCAATCCGGCTAGGAAATCGAGCCTTATACGCTCGTAACTTCATGATCCCAATAGAAATAGAATTTAATCTATAGAGAACCTCTTCCAACGGAATATTAGAATCCAGAGTAAGGAAACCGAAATTTAGGTTTCGCCAGTTCTTCCTCCTAGCTACGTAAACCCTTCCTACCACTCCCAACCTCACAAAAACCTGTTTCATGGCAACGTGATTATAACTATTGGGGAAATTCTCAAAATATATGTTATTTAGACTATCTCTAATCCTAATCTCCTGATCCGCTGCCTCTCAGAATTTATGAATTGATTGGCGATCACGAGGGCATCGTCTCTGATCAAGGGCGATGGAAGTTCGGTATGGAAAAAAGTTCCGGTGTATCTAACGGTGGCTCTGCCGGTTGTTTCACCCTAGGGAACTCATCTATGTCGCTTGAGGATCCCTAAATATGATTCTCCATAATGGGGAATTGATATTATAATAATATTTGTTTTTTATTTATTTTTATTTTTTTATTAGTGTCTGAGTTAATATATATGTGAGGAATAGAATGATGTAATGAAATTAATATTATAATAATAATACATTTATTTATTTTAAGAGAATCAACCAATCAGACATAGTCTTAGTGGTACATCCACAAAGTGGGTGACACCTACAATTGTTTCCAAAAAAAGAGAATATAATATGGGGAATAGCAAACTAAAATACATCCTGCAAAATAGAGTTTGAGGAATGAAAAATGAAAAATATTGTTGGACTTGCTCTTAATAGAATATACTCGATAGTCAACACTAATTCCACCTTATTTCCAATGTTTTAAAAATTGTTAGGCGCTAATTAGGCGGTCAGAGCCTCTAGGACCTAGGCTGGGACTAGTCGAGCCAAGACGAGACCTAGAAAATTTTGTATATTTTAATTTCTAAATATATTAAAATTATATATTGATCGCAAGGTTTTGGCTATGCTAATTTAGAGGGCTTATATCCGGTGATGATGCCAAAAACCTTAAATCCCACTTCTCTACCGATAAGATAAAAGTTCAAAATACGAACAGTTGCTGTCAATACAGCTTATCAAAATGGAAAAATGGTGATCACTGCAAGTATACAGTTTCGATTTAGTTTCAAAAGATATCGATCCCACAGGGAATGGATTGGGTTCTAAAGACCAACTAGAGTTACGAGGTAAACAAAAATAGGCAATTTGATTGGCAGATTTGGATGATAGACGGTTGAATAGATAGATGTACGAACAGACTAGAGAAGATGTAAAATATAAAGATATTCTCTATAAACAAGTTTAACAGAGAAAGACATGCAAAATCATCAAGAATATTTCGTACACTAAATAACTTCAACAAATAAGGTTCTAGACGCCCTAATATTCACCACAGAGCAACACATGAGATTACTTTTCTAAATCTAGGGTAAACAAATTATGACACTTATAAGAACCTAGATAACTATAATACTATGCTTAGTACTCGTCGCTCTCACATAACCATATTTAGCAAGTTACCATTCCAAAAATGTTGGCTCACTAAACAGAGTTATAATCACAGATCCAATGATTATACACAATCTTGTTAACCCTGAAATCACTCTTAAAGTTAACTCGAAAAAATATAACTTGATTAAAATAAATGACGCAAGATGAAATACACATTATGACATATAGACATATCATAAATTTCAAAATAGAAAGTCTAAGCAGAAAACAAAGTAAAGTTGTAAGGTATACAAGTGAAAGCTAAAGTTGATCAAACTGTATCCACTCTTTAATGGGAGTCATCAATTCCTGCAATTCCTGCGTGTACTTTGAATTCGGTCTCGACTCTTACAAAACCTCTGCTAGGATGCTATTCTTTGTGAATATTGAGAAAACGAATATTGAAGAATGAAAAATTTTATTGATAAGTGTACAATTACACTTATTATCATATTAATTTTACACACTAAACACTATAGTTTAAGTCATTTTTATGCTTCATATAAAAGAT
>CATIWQ010063372.1:0-17689 GCA_949673415.1 Euphorbia schlechtendalii | reverse complement strand
ATGGGCCGAGATTGAATTCAAAGTAGACGCAAGAATTGCGGGAATTGACGAGTCCCATTAAAGAGTGGATACGGTTTGATCAACTTTAGCTTTCACTTGCATACCTTACAACTTTGCTTTGCTTTCTACTTATACTTTCTAATTCAAATTTTATGATATGTCTTTGTGTTATAATGCGTATTTCGTGCTAAGTTTTTTATGTTAACCAAGTTATATGCGTTGGCGTTGATTTTAAGAGTAGTTTCGGGGTTAACAATATCATGTATAAACACTGGATGTGTGATATAATGCTGTTTAGTGAGCCAACATTTTTTGGAATGGTAACTTGCTAAATGTGGCTATGTGAGAGCGACCCGTACTAAGCATAGTATTGATGTTGTCCAGGTTTTCATAATTGTCTTATCTCGTTTACGCTAGACTTAGAAAAGTTATTTCATGTGTAGATCTGCGGTGAATAATTGAACATCTAAATATCTAGAACCAAATCTGTTAGATAATCTAGTGTGTCGTAACATCTTTGTTAAACTTGCATGTTTTCTCTGCTAAACTTATTCGTAGTGAAAGTCTATTCATATAGAGTTTCTAGTCTATCACATCTATATTTACTCAAATTTTCATCCTAATCTTTCTACCCATAAAATCTCTAAACCATTTTTATTATATTTACTTTTAAGCTTCCTTGGTATCTTTAGACCAGGTTCCTTCCCTGTGGGTTCGATATCTTTTAAAACTACATCGCAACTGTATACTTGCAGTTATCATCATTTTTCTATAAGGTAAGGGGTATTGACAAAACCTACATTTTGTATGTGAACAAGTTTTTGGCACAATTGATAGCCAATAGTTCATGAGATTTTGGAACCATATTAGATTAAACTTATCAGTAGTAAAGTGGCGAACAACTTTCACAGGATGGGATTAGACGGGTATGTCATTTTTCTTAACCTGTCATATGAGATGCATGAAATGTCATGTTTTCATGTACATGGATGTGATTTTCATGACATGTTTTATGACTGTAGGATATGGCGGCGAGGTGCGAGGAGTTCGAGCGATGCTATCAGGAGCTCGATGGTCACTTTCAGTCACTGGAGATTAGCCATCAGGGTCTAGATGCTCGTTATCATGGCCTTGAGGTTTGTCACCAGGAGCTGGGAGTCCATTATCAGGGTTTGGAGGCTCAATACCAGAGTTTGGAGGTTAGTCACTAGAGTTTACAGGCTCAGTATAAGGAGTTGCTACGGTAAAATGCTGTAGCAGAGCAGGCTCAAGCAGAATCGCGGGCATCCACCTCAGGCTTTCACCAGCCCGATTGGTGAAGGATTGAGAGCTTTTGTTTGCGAGGTCTTCAATACCTTGTTCAGATCCTTGAAATCCACGCAGACTCTGACCTTGCCATCTTTCTTTGCTACTGGGACAATGTTGGCTAGCCACATCGGGTATTCAACCACTTCTAAGAATTTAGCTTCAATCTACATTACCAGTTCAGCCTTGACCTTTTCTGCCCATTCAGGCATTAAGCGACGTAGTTTTTATTTTACCGGCTTGATCCGAGGGTCAGTTGGGATACGGTGTTCTACGATCTGTCTGTCCACTCTAGGTATGTCCTCATATGACCAAGAAAACACTGCCACATGACATTTAAGTACATTTGTGATCTCTCTTTTTTCTTCAGGAGTCAAATCATTGGAAATTATCACCATTTTTGGTGACTCATTTGTACCCAAGTTAATTTCGTTTAATGATGTGTCATGAATGTTGAAGACATTATGTGTATGATCATATGAATGCATGGTGCCGTCAGGCAAAACATTAAACAAGCAAGAAAAATTGTTGTACTTCATTGAATGAGCCTCATAGGAAAAATTGTCAAAGACATCAGAAATATTCATTATTACATCATCAATTTCCTCCTCCATAGTAGGAGGGGCTTCAATTGTTGCAACAGCAGGTGCTTCAGTGGTAGGTTCTGACTCAAGAGTGGTCTGCATCAGCTTTTCGGTGAGGAGCTTGATAATGCATGGTAGATCTTGGTTTCGCGCATCACCTTTCTTCATCAGCTCATTAACAGCCTTGGTGAAAAATGCCATTGCATCTTCCAGTATTCCACCTTTTTTATATTCCTCATTCGGGGTTATTACCAGGGTCAGTTTGTCTTCCAATTCAGCATCAACAGGGGACTCAATCAGCTGGCCGGTTGTGAAGTCAAACACATCATTGAAAATTTCGAGTCCTTTGACTTCCTCCCCATTCAGGATCGTTAGTTTCGGCTCTCCCAGGTATACCTCAGTGCCTTCCACCTTGCAGACGCTTACCATGTTACAGAACATGGGCCATTTATGCTTGTACATTTTCATGCTAGGGGTGAAACCTAGACCCAATCCAGGTGTGACAAGAATAGGGTCGATGGCCCTGATAATCCCCTGATGATATTTCCCTAAGCCTTTTCCAGGGATAAAACCTTGCTTCTTCATTTGAGTTCTCAAGCTCCCAAGGAGAAAGCGATATCCCTTCAGAGTTCCATGCCCCTTCTTCTTTTCTTCAGTGGCCATTGCCACCCTCAACCCTTGCATTATTCTCTCCTCAAATGCGGCAGCCGCCATCATTGATTCCTCATCAGCCTCGATCGTCACCGGCTTCCCTTTATGAATAAGCTTTATCTTCTGGTGCAGAGTAGAAGGGATTGCCCCTATTGCATGGATCCATGGCCTACCTAGAAGCAATGAATAAGTTACTAGAATGTCCAGCACAGTGAACTTTACATTGGAGGTCACTCCTCCAATGCTGACCTCTGCTTCAAAGCTGCTTACTACACCCCTTTTAGAATCATCGTAAGCTCGGATCACCGTGTCAGATTTGGCGAGCATATCCTCCCTTAGCCCTAGGTGAGGTAGGACCTTAAGAGGATAGAGATTGGGAGTCGAGCCATCATCTACCATTACACATTGTATCACGTGATCAAAAATTTGAACCCTAATAAATAAGGCTCGATTATGTAGTCCTAGTTCCTACGACAGTTCCGACTGATCAAAAGTTATGGATGGCATTTGAGGGGGGATAATTCTTTCCCCGATTGCAATACACATCTCGATTAATGAGGTTGTAGGCATGGCAGGCATTTCCATCAACCTCTTGACTAAACCCATCCTATGCTTTTATGACATCTCAAGCAAACTCTAGATATTGTATTTGGCTTGAGTTCCCTTCAACTGATTTATCAAAGGGTCTATATCTATTATGTCTTTGTCCACCTTTGGGGGGAGAGGTGGCTCAGGCTGTTCCCTCATTATTTCCTCCGGCCTGGAATCATTGAGCTGTATAGTCTCATCCCCTTCGAAAACTCTACCACTATGAGTAACCCTTAGTACTCCATTATCCATCACTCTTGTTTCCCTGGAATTAACCCAAGGGTACTTGTTATATCCATCCTCTTCTTGGACACATCAACCCTTCAACTTGTAAGAATCCAAGCTTATGGGCTTCTTCCCACAAGATATGATCTCCCCCTTAGCTGAGGTTCCTTATTCAGGTTTCCTTTTCCTTCTTGACTAAGGGAGATATGCATCAAGATCGATGGGCACCCTTGTTGGTGCTTTCCCAGATTCGACCTTCATTGCATCCCTCCGTGGTTCTCCTCCTTCTGCTGAGAATACTTCTACCAAAAGATCATCCTCGGTGCATTCATCTTCATTAGCCACTATGTTCACCACTGTGTCAGACCGAGATAGCATCGCTAGCACAGAATCAGTGGGTATTCCAGATCCTACTGCATGAACCTTATAGTGTTTGGTCATTATCTCCCTGTCGAGATGATGAGCGTGAAAAGATAGCTCATTAAAATCTGGAATTGCCAGTCTTGACAAATGATAGCGATAATAATCCTGGTGTGAGCACGGGATTTTATACCAGCTCACCCGATCAATGATGATGCCTTTTTGGGATATTTATCCTCGAATCACATGATTTTCGACCGTCCGATAATCTTCAAATGGGAGTGTTCCTCATCACTGAATTTAAAAGGACATTAATTCAGAAATTAACTAAAAAATTATAAAAATTGACCAACATACGTGTAAATAAAATTGAACCATTTTTATTTAAAACAACAACTTTAAACCGTCGATGTTTTAATTAGGCCACACAGGCCTCGCTAAAATCAAATCGAACATATGTGATATCCCCTGTGCTAACCTTTATGGATGCAGGTTAGATGTATGTTTAGGATTTTATTTTTCCTTTGGGTATTGCACATATTTTACGGGAAATGTAATTAATAGGTTAGCGGGCGGTTTCATCCCCCGATTTTTGAAAGCCTTGTAATTTTTATTTTCCACATTTAATTACTGTTTTATAGATGGATTTACTACTTTTTCTATTACGTGAATCATGCATGTAAACTCTAAAAATGACCTAAGTGAGAATATGCATAACTAAGAAAATACAATTTTCTGTAGATGTAATATAATGTGATCACTTAAGAAATAAGCAGCTTATCCCGGACCCGAATCTCTTTGTCTTAGTGGACCATCCCTCGGACGTTGAGCCTCACAGGACACTAATTTCTGGAAAGAGCTAATCCAGGTGGCGACTCCACACTAAGAGACGGTGGATTCGTGTTCGAACCAATCTAAAACGTTTTTCGCCCTCTCTTTCAACCTCTTTTCCGGGTCCCCGACCCATATGCACCTTTTTATTCAAACACTCTGGTGGACTGCGCCTATGAAATCATGTGCTGTCGACCCACTGCTCTGTGTCGCCCGCTCACATTGGCAACTCCGTTGGGGATTTTTCTAAAACTTGTTTTTTAAAGGTTTTAGATTTTGGATAAGTGCTGAAAATTATTGATCACATTATTCCATTTTTTCTTAATTATGACATATTCATAATAACGCATTGCAATAGAAGGGATTAACCTATAAGTCTAAGGTTCCCCCATTACCGCGAAGCTCTCTCTTGTACTAATCTACCTCCTTGAGAAAAGATAGTACTTGAGCAAGTGGAGTACTTGTTGCCATATCGCATGTACCTCCCTCAACCCATTCGGGGAGAGGCTTGGAGTGTATTTTAGTGCAACAAGAACCTTCTACATCAGCAACCCATTTATACGCTCATGTAAATTAGCCATAGGCATTTTCCCTAGGGTGTTACCCAAACACGCAATCATGCATTATATTTTTCTGCAGGTGCGCTCCTTAGTATCTTCTCGATACTAAGATGAACCAAACTTAGGATAGAGACTAGCCAAAAACCCTACACACGGGAGTTATATGGTTGGAAGATTGGACGTTGCATGATATGTGATACATTTATACTACTTTCAATTTATCACTGAACAAATGTCATATTAACCATGAATTTTTGTGCAGACACTCGAATGCACACACTCATGATATAAAATGTACATATCACGTTATCATCATGATACCAGATACACTTAGGCACAGTTGACACTATAGATCGTGTCACCCTAGGACAACATAAAACAACTTAGAAACATCACTTACCCCTTTTAAGCAAGATGTCCACTTGACATCCTGCCATTAGCCTGTACATATCTTTCTTTTACTGCGTGATGTCCACTTGACATCTGACACTTAGCCCACAAGGGGCAATAACCTTTCCACCACATTACCCATTAGATGTCCACTCAACATCCAACTCATAGACCTTCTGGGGTAATTGTACACACCAAAAGCCCAAACGGGGCAAATACCTACCCAAAATCATTTTTTCCCACATTAAAGGATATCCTAGTTAATGTCATAACCTAAGCCCACACAAGGTAAATTTACTTCAAAAGTCTTACCTTACCAGGGTATACGCCTCATACCCGAATCATTCGCCCACACGAGACAATAATTCACGTATCACCACATACCCTCCAATAGTGATGACCACATAGGTATCCAAAAACTTTGCCCTAATCAGGGTGAAATAACCAAATCATTCATTAGGTAACTACATATGATAGTTATTTTTAGGGTATGTCACACCGCTTACCCGAAACAATTTTGACCTCCTCATTCCATGAAACCTAGTCATAGTACAAAGCCTCAAACCATTGACCTATTACCACACAGGTAACTTAGTCACCTCACTCACATCTCTCATGTTATGATGTCACACCGACATTGTACAATTCTCAAATCCAACCCCGGTTGTTGGATTTTCATTTCCACATGTTTCATTTTTACCTAACAACTAACCTGTTTGTTTCAAATGGATTGACATAGATGTTATTTCACATCATGGCATACTAACCCCTTGTGAATGCAGCTATAACATTAAAAATCTCATCCATTACCCACATCACGAGTCATATTACGAATCTTACATGCACGGTCTAATATTCTGCTCGTGTACCAAAGGGGCTTGGAAGAGGCCTGCTCACTGCCTGATTCGCGTTTCCCCAAATGTGGCCAATCTGGAGGGGGTTCCGTACACTAACTCAAGTGAGGACTCGGGTTCAGACTCAAATTCAGTTCAATGCACTATTATGGCCAATCCATGAGAAGAAGGAGCGAGAGAGGATCACCTTATCCTTACGGGATGAAATTCTCAGCAGTCATCGGTGAGCGCCAAGATTGCAGCTGCCTTGACATCCTTTGCATAGCTAGCATTGCTCATTCACCAACACGTCAGGAGGACCCAGAATGCAGCGTCCAACCCAGAGGTCACCCTTTACAACGTCAATCCAACAGGGGGACCTCCCACCTCACACATGGTGCCCCCAACTACCTTTTATCAGTTCGGGGTAGGACAAAATCAACTGAACCAGGCTCCAATTGGACAGCTAGGATATAACTTTACCAATACTTCCCTATTCTTCCCGGGATAAATGGGTTGTTGGCATTCATACTAGGGCCTTTCTACCAAAGAGTGACCCAACACCCTATTCCCTATTGGAGTACGTCGGTTGTCTCACAATTCCAAGCACCTCAACTGCCCCACTTTGAGCATATCCATAGGGGCAATATGGCTCTTATCCAAGCATAGGGATCACCATCCTTCAACAACCAGGAATGGTGGAACTATGGTAACAGTTCTTAGCCATTCACGGTGGTCACCTAAGGAACACATACCCTACACAACCAATGATGTGAGAAGAAGATAACTTACCCCCAAACTTTGCAATGCCACAGTTTGAGAAGTACGTAGGATCTGGCGACCCACGCGCTCACTTGACGCATTATCAGATAGTGATGAGAGCATTGAGGGTCAGCAATCGAGTGATGGTTAAGCTCTTCCTCGTCACCTTAGGCCATTCGGTTAATGAATGGTACAGCCACCTTCCACTAGACATAGCTACCAATTGGAATAGCCTCGATCATGCTATGCTGGAGCATTATGGTTTCAACTCTCAGATGGAAACCACAATGCAATATCTGGAGGCTATAAGGCAAAGGTAGGATGAGAGCTTCAAATCCTACTATGCATGTTGGATGGCCACACAGGTCAAGTTTCAGGCTCGCTTAACTCTACCAGAGATGATAACAAAGCTGCTGGACGGCGCACTTCCACCATACAGGAACAAATTCGGATCTGATAGCTTCTCTAGCTATCAAGAAGTGTTTGAGAAGGTAGAGTAGATGAAGTACTTTGAATCTATTGACACCTATGAGGGGGCACTAACTTGTGATGAATGATGATGTAATAAATTAGCATTTAGCTACTTAGCCCACGGGGCTTTTGAATTATTTTTTTTAAATTAAACATTGTTTATTTGCTTGATATTTTATCAATGATGTCACGCATTCTCATAAACATATACATATTATTTTTAGCACATGTGATACATCATTTCATGAAATTAATTTGGGTATAAATGGATTCCCTAAAAATTCAAATGATTTGACTCTTGAGAGAAAGTGAGAGATATATACATGTACTTAGACAATGTGTGATAGTAATTGCCTCATCATACGAGGATGAAAGATCAATGGAAAGATCTCCAAGCATGAAACGTCCACTGACTCATGTAAAGATCAAAAGGATCGGAGCTAGAATAAAGGAAAAAATGTCGACCAAGCAAATTGAGGCCAAACAACTAGCGTAATGTCACATAGAAGGACTCGGATCATTGAGCACGTCAACAACTCCATCACACGGCTCACCACCATTTGTGGAGAAATCAAACAACTGACGCAATATCACAAAGAAGGAGACAAATTGTTGAAAACGTCAACAACTCCATCACAGCAATTCACAAGACCAAACAACAGAAGCAACATCACAAAGAAGGAGTCAGATCGTTGAACACATCAATAACTCCATCATCACCATTTATGATATCAAACAACCTGTGCAATGTCACAAAAAAGGAGTCAGATCATTGAACACGTCAACAACTCCATCACACGGCTCACCACCATTTGTGGGGGAATCAAGCGATGATCGAAGCCCTAGAAAGGTCAAAATAGATGGCACAACACTAAAGATAAAAAGGAGTCAGATTGTTGAACACGTCAACAACTCCTTCAAATGGCTCGCTACTATCATCAAAGGAAATACTGATGATCAAGACCCATCATCACATACACCTCAAGCCAATAAAGCGCCATACCAATCGATCAGAAATGCTGAACGAGATAACAAATGAAGTCATGGACATGAACGGTGACTGATCTACCAAATCTACCAAGTCTTACACAATTGCTATCATGCATAGGTGAAAGGAAAAAATCAATAAAAAACAGTACGAATTAATAAAAATAATAATTTGGCCCCATCAATTAATCCTCGGTTAGTTGAGCAAAAATTAGGGCTCTTTTCAATCAACAGAAAAAATAGTCTGCTGAGTTAAAAACCCAAAAAGGGTGGCTCAGGCAAAACTTAGGACATTGAGAGAACCACATTAGTTAGAAAACCTGAAAGGGCTAATTGATGGCAAGAGTTAAATCATTTGAAACATTTATACCCCTGTTAAGTTTATCAATGAATTGTCATTTTTGTTGAATCTTTATGCATATGCTTATCTTGATTGCTTCCATGTCAATGGTAGAATGTTGCAAGTAGACATCCAAAAAAATGGAAAAAATGCATAATAAAGAAAAATGAGTCTGCTGGATTGAAAACCTGAAAGGGCAATCTAGGTAAAAATTAGGATAAGGTTCGATAGATTGAAAACCCACAAGGGCGATCTATGCAGAAATTAGAACCAATATTAAATTCATCATCTCCTCCTCGGAACGGTACGAGGCATCATATACCTTCAACACTTCAGGCAAACGGCTTCCAAGCGATTATCTCCATCACAATACGAGATCAACAATTCATCCAGACTTTTCTCAAATTAGATCCAAACTATGAACTCGAATCTAATTCAACAAACCCATGGTCATAGCTTTGAGGGAGTCATCTAGGTAATCCCTAACAAGACAAGTTATAGGTGCAACCATGCACAGCACAAGAGAAGGCTCTTCACTGAATGAAGCCCACGACACCTACAATAGACAAACATACATCATGCATACATTACATTCACATCACGTCATTTACAAGTAAAGACAATGCTAAACCGGGGCAACATTGTCCCAAGATACAAGAACCTCCATCTCCACATGAGGAACCTACAAACAAGACGATGGCCCACTCAAGCCTAAAGTTAACATTGCAACATCACGAAAGCCTCCTAAAATAATGGAGCAATTTCTGGGACATCCTTGAATTTCCATTAAACTTATTTATTCCTCATGTTTTAATATTTGATTGAAGTGGGTAAAATTTTTGTTTCGTATAAACTCAATCTAATAATTAAAACATTCATCATAAAATGTATTAACATTATCTTTTTTCTAATTTGTTACAGGAAACAAGTATCCTATTAAGGAAATTCAAAATATAACCAAGAAGGAATTAGTTATCTCGATGGCTGAAGAAAGAAACAGTATTAACCTGAGAATGAAATGGTTGCTGACTACAACAGGCATGCCGTAGAAAGAAATGGTCGACCCGCCCACAAGGGGCATCAAGTACCCAAGGAATTTTGAAGAAGGAGATGGACAACCCTATGAAGACACAGTGCTAGAAAGGAAGGCCTATGTCATCACCAATTGGGAATAAAAAGTCTCAAACCGCATCGGTCAGGTATATTCTCAATCCCTCCACTCTTTTCATGTGATAATACTGGTTATACAACAAGTAATTATCACACAAGGGGTAGCAGTGACCACGGGATTTTTTACCAGCTCGCGCGTTCAATGATGAGGGCTTTTCAGGATATTTTCCTCGAATCACATGATTTTCGACTGTCTGATGATCTTCAAATGGGAGTCATCCTCGTCGCTGAATTTAAAAGGACTTTAATTCAGAAATTAACTAAAAAATATAAAAATACACAAAAAAATACGAAACGCAGTCGAAAACCAGATTCGGAGCCTACCTTGTCGATATCTGGCGAGGCACGGCACGCTAAAAGGCTTGGCGAACCTGGCCAGACCCTGCGAGCCTCACCAGGGACCTGGCGATCCTCGCTAGAGGCCTGACGAGGTATGACAAGGGTCTGGCGAACCCCGCCAGAGGGCTGGTGAGGCTCGTCAGGGGTCTGGCGAACCTCTCCAAACTCTGGCGAGGCTTGCCAGAGACCTGGTGTACCTCATCAGGTCCCTGGCAAGGCTCATCAGACTTTCTCAGGAGCTCACCAGACTTTCTCGCGATCTCACTAGACCTTTGGCTAGGCTTGCCTCGGTGAGGTAAGCCTCACCAAACAGTCTCGCGAGCTCGCCAAACTCTTTGACGAGGCTGGCCAGCCTCGTTAAAGAGGCTGGCGATCTCGCCAGTGAGTTTGGCGAGGTCGCTAAACTCTTTGGCGACCCCACCTAACTTTTTTTACCTTTTTTGGATTTTCCGAGATTTTTCTATAAATAGTCGGACATTTTTGGATTGAAGGGGGCTCGAAAATTCAGACAAAAATTCTTCTTTTCAAAACATAAAATACTGAAAAACACTACAACAAAAATACTTTCTAACATTTTCTTAGATCTAAAACACTTTTGTATTCTAAACTTCTTCATCTTAAAATCAATTTTCTTCATCTATTTTTCTTAAAATATCCTAAGATATTCTCGGGTCTAAAACAAATTTAGAACCTGAGTCTGATTATCTTTTTGGATAAATAAACACTTATTTTTCCACATTAAATGATAATTAACTACAAAAACGAACGAGGAACACTCCCGGGGATCGAACAGATACGTCAAAGTGGATTCATACCGTAAGGGTAAGCCTTTGAGTTCCTAGAACTGCGAATTCGATGCTCATCTTCTGCCTTCATCTTTTTTCTGATTTTTTATGTACTTAGGAATTATTTTTATTTCTTATTATTTTAAATTGCGTTGTAATCTCTCCTTCATCTTTATTTCTTTCTTTATTATTTATATTAGAATACCCCAACGAAGGGAATAAAAATTATTCCTGGATAACAGACCTCACCTTTTGCCATGCAATCATTTTCACTAATAAAATTGACCAACATATGTGTAAATAAAAATGAACAATTTTTATGTAAAACAACAACTTTAAACTGTCGATGTTTTAATTAGGCCACACGGGCCTCACTAAAATCAAATCGAACATATGTGATATCCCCTGTGCTAACCTTTATGGATGCAGATTAGATGTATGTTTAGGATTTTATTTTTCCTTCAGGATTGCACATATTTTACAGGAAATGTAATAATAGGTTAGCGGGGAGGTTGCATCCCCCGATTTTTTAAAAGCCTTGTAATTTTTATTTTCCGCATTTACCTTCTGCATTTACTTACTATTTTGTGGATGGATTTACTACTTTTTCTATGCGTGAATCATGCATGTAAACTCTATAAAATATGCATAACTAAGAAAATACGGTTTTCTGTAGATGTAATATAATGTGATCACTTAATAAATAATCAACTTATCCCAGACCCAAATCTTTGTGTCTTAGTGGGCCGTCCCTCGGACGTTAAGCCTCACAGGACCCTAATTCCTAGAAAGAGCTAATCCAGGTGGCGACTCCACACTAAGTGACGGCGGATTCGGGTTCGAACCGATCTAAAATTTTTTTCACCCTCTCTTTCAACCTCCTTTCCAGTTCCCCAACCCGGTGCACCTTTTTTTCAAACACCCCGGTGGATCACGCCTATGAAATCACGTGCTCTCGACCCTCCGCTCCATGTCACCAGCTTACACCCGGGATCCCCCTATTATAAATTGTACTGCAGAAGGCTCAGATGGTCTTGGCGCTAGCACTAGATAGATAAACATCCACTGCTTTGCATAGCCGGTGAGCGATTCTCCTTCCCTCTATACACAAGCGAGCAGATCTCGCATGGTTTATTTCGGAGGTTCTAAAAATGCGAACTCCATCTAGAACTCTACAGAGATGTAGTTCCAATTGCTCTTGGTCTCAACCGATTGTATTTCATACACTGACTTGCTACTCCGGCTAGTGAGCTCGGAAATAGTGTAGCGATCATAATTTGAGAAAGGCCTTGTGCTCGACACAGGATATAAAACTTGGACAAGTGGGAAGATGATGCGTCATTCCCGTTAAAAACTGACATACCGGCTAAGCTAAAATTAGCTCTCAAAACTTCTTCCCATTCTCTAATCACTCGATTGCTTAACTCAGATTCAAGCATCTCCATCACATTATCTTAGTCCATCCTCGACTCAATCACCATCACATACCCTTCTCCTTTGTTAGCTGGTGCTTCTCTTGACGTTTTCCTCCCTATGCAAAGCGACGTAGGTTTTTGGCCGGTAAATACTGGCATCTTAGCAAGCTTGATCTCAACAGCTTTAATCTTACCCTCGCACCCTCGGCAGTTAGACTCTTCCTCCAGCATATTCAAAATTCGATTAGGATCACTTCTCGACCCAACCATCATCACAAATTCTCCAAGCCCTTCAAATAAGCAGCTCTAGAATTTCCGCTCTTCTAGCCCTAATTTAATCATTCCTACCCTCGCCTCAAAATTTGGTAAAGGGTTGTTCTTCGTGCTTGGCTTGAGTGAAGGCTCATGGATGACCTTATCAGCCACCAGTTTCTGAATAGCTTTCAGGAGCTCCTTGCAGTTATTCATGCGATGTCCCGTGGCCACATGATAATGGTAATAATTGTTCTTTTCTTCTAGCTTGGGAGGGATATGCTTCTTCAAGCTCTCCAATTGATTAAGTTCACGTAGCTTGGTGAACAAGAATCCTAAATTAGAAATGTTTGGCGAGATGCCATGATATTCTTCCTTTGGTAGCCTAATAGTGGCTACCTTTTCTTCCTTCACTAATTGTACTACCGGTTGCTTCGCTTTCACCTGCACTGGGTTAGAATCATTCTTCTTGTGATAGGGCTTAGCAATCTGTTACCCCGCTTCTACATCCATTGCATCATAGCATTCTATCATCTCAGCTCGAATGAAAACTTCTTTATCGCTATGGAAAGTCTCAGATCCCAACCTCTTCCGATAAGATGTTAGTGCACCATCTAATAGCTTCATGATCATCTCCAATAATGATAGGCGAGATTGTAAATGCACTTGCATAGCCATCCATCTCTCAAAATAAGGCTTGAAGCTCTCCCTCTGTTTTTGCTTCATCGCTTCCAGATTCTGCATAGTAGTGATTATCAAAGAATTGAACCCATAGTGGTCCACCATTGCCTGGGATAGACGTCCCCAGTCATAGGCTATGTCCATTGGTAAATGATTTTACCATTCATTTACGAGGCTTCCCAATGTGACTATGAACAATTTGGCCATCATACGGTCACTGATCCTTAAAGCCCTCATCACGTTCTGATAATGCGCGATATGCGCACGCGGATCCGTATTATCTGTGTAATTTTTGAACTAGGGCATAGCAATGGTCGGTGGCAAAGTATCTTCATCCCCAACTATGGGATGCATTGGGATCACACCTCTGCCCCTGCACAGGAGTGGCTAGGAACTGTCTCTAGAGTTCAGCCATTCCAGGCTGTTGAAGGATGCTATTTGGGGTCTCCGAGAAGCCCCCATACTACGAACTCGGGTAGTACTACCCCTGACCCTGAAATGTCTAAAAAGGTCTACCCCAGCTGGGTACTGTGGGTTGAGCCACCCCTTGAATAAAGGGAATGTGATTAGAAGAGGGCTTGATTTTTGAAAGCCTTACCACCCTTGGTGTAAATAAAGCATGCCCTGGCTACCCCGGGAAGAACTGGCCCCCCACCTGTGGCTCATACACTATTTGCAACTGACCCTGCTTAGAATCAAACTTATGGAAGTTAGGGGTGACTGCTATAGAACTTGGAAATACAGCTGCAGAAGATGACGATCCCCCTGGTAGGATTGTGCCACTGACATTTGGCACTACATCATTTGCCCTTGGCTTGGGCTACCCAGTTCTAGTGTGATGATTGAGGATTAATAGAAATTGGTCACTATTGGTGAAGGCATTTATTGCAGTAGCAATCTCGGAGCTCATCGATGATTGGTTGACTTGTGGGTTCTGTCCTACCCCGAGAGTCTGGTCATTGGTCACATTCTCTTCTTGTTGATGAGCCATGTTACGGTAGCTACGTGGAGTGTTTTGTTATGAATCCGAGATAGAGTCTGTGTACGGAACTCCTTCTTGGTGAGCTATGGTTGGGGAGACGTGGATCAACCGGTGAGAAGCCCAGTTCCAAGCCTTTTGGTAAACTGGCTTTTTCCTAGTTGAAATACACACGGAGATTGTTAGGGAATGCATGTAAGATCATGGTGCATGATTGATGCATGAAATGTTTAATGTTATGGCTACCAAGAAAGGGTTAGCGTGCCATGATGCGGTATAGAAATCACACATAAAAAGAGCAGAATCGTTAGTCCTTGCGGTAAATGAAGGTCAATTGGTTTTGAGATTCATACTCTATCTTGGGGATAGTGTGAAATGAAGTGACTTAATTACATGTGTGTTGATAAGCCAAAGGTTCGAGAACTAAAGTTAGTTCTCTTGGTGTTCGGGTGACTAGTGTGATGTACCCTAACTAAAAGTGATCAAAAAATGTATGTGAACAACTACCATATGTAGCATATTGATAAATGTTTTGGTTCTTTTGGCCCATTAGAGCAAGGTCTTGGATTTCAGTGGACATCATTACAAAAGGTATGTAGTGATGCATGAGTATTTCAGGTGAAAAATTAGAGTTTTAAGGGTAAATTATACCTCCTATGAGTCTAGGTTAGGACATCAACTCGGATGTCCTTTAATATGGTTATCTACCTAGGGTAGGCTTTTGTTGTGTACAATTGTCCCAGAAGGGCGGTGAATTGGATGATTTGGGTTAGGAGTTGGACGTTATGTGGACATCATGGTAAAACGTGGGTAAATGATGAGATATGATTCTAGATGGTATTAGGATGTCGTAAGGTGACACGATCTCAAATGTCAGCTAAGTCCTAAGTATGAGTGATATCAAAGCAATATCATGAGTGTGTTCATTCAAGTTTCTGCACCGAGAATCGTAGTTAGCATGGCATATTTGTTTAATGCATGATGAATGGGAAAGCGGTAAACACTTAGCACATAGCACATAATATCTTTCTTCTAACCATACAACTCCCGCGCATATAGTTTTTGGATAGTCTTAATCCTATGTTTGGTTCATCTTAGTATCGTGAGGATACTAAGGAGCACACCTACAGGAAAATATAATGCATGATCATGTTTGGATAACACCCTAGGGAAAATGCCTACGGCTTATTTACATGAGGGTTTATAATTGGGTTGCTAATGTAGAAGGTTCTTGTTGCACTAAAATACACTCCAAGCCTCTCCCTAAATAGGTTCTAACGAGGGAGGTACATGCGATATGGCAACAAGTGCTCCACCTGCTCAAGTACTAACTTTTCTCAGGGAGGCAGATTAGTACAAGAGAAAGTTTCACGATAATAAGGGTACCTTAGACTTATGGGCTAGCACTAGTAGAGAAGTGGCCTGTTGCGTCACACAATTCTCGTTGGTTATGAACGTAGTTGACGCTGAAAGAAAGCTGTATTGGAGTTAAAAATGCGCGGAGGGCAATCCCATTGGTTATTAATATAAACCGATGGGATTACTATAGTAATCCCGTCGATCTTAAATATATTAACCGACGGGATTGTAATTTGAGCAATACAGTTCTTTATTATTATATTAACCAACTGTATTGCTTAATCAATACCATCGGTTATTATTATATTAACCGAATGTATTGCTCAATTATATCAATTAAAGTTATAATCATTTTTTCTTTCCAATCGTGCGACTTCTTTGTCGATCTCCCTATACTACTACAAAGAATCCGGCATTCTTCAATCTCACCGTCGATTCTGCCGTCATCGACTCCGTCCACCATTCTTCAATCTTGCCGTCGACTCTTCAAAGATCTTACTTTCTCAATTTTTTCTCTCCCGCCTCTGTAAACCCATACACAGTGTTGCTACCTTTGCTTCACCGTTTTCTAGTCATCGTTCTCTAATTGGTCTTGCCACCATCTCTCTACTCATTCCTCATCAACTTTCATTTGGTAAGAACTTGTGTTGAGTTAAGAAATTTTAGGGTTTTTGATCAGTTTGTCTTTGGGTATTGAATTTTAGGGTTTCTGATCAGTTTGTCTTTAGGTATTGAATTTTAGGGTTTCCGATCAATTTTAGTGCTTGATTTGTTCAAAATGGTTCTTACTGCAAACTTGGATTCTTGATGTTTCTTTTATTAAATCTAGTAGACAGCGGTGATACTTTATATGTGATCCATGTGAAGCTATTACAAGATAATGAGTCTCGCAACCTTCATTGGGCTACCACTAGCTCTCGTAATTATCCATCTTGTTTTGGTTATAAGGCCTTATTAGTTTTGCAGGTAAGGTGTTTGATATTTGTTCTGTTTGAATTTTTTGTAGCTCTGATTCCACTGGTGGAGTTTCGTGCTAAGGAGGTAGCCAAGGAGTATGAAATTCCTCTTGTTCCTGAGGTTTTGGATTCGTTAGACACTGTGTGTAGGCAGAAACAGGTCAGCTCTTCATCTTCTAAATTGTTTTGTGATTTGTTGTTGATGTTTTGATTGTGTAAAGTCTATTCACTGAATTTGGTAAATAGGTGAAAGTAGTGTCGAAAATATACTGGGGAGATGCAAGAGATAAATTATGTGAAGCTGTTAACGATCCGAAGCTTGATTGTTTGGTCATGGGTAGCAAAGGCCTTAGTGCTGTCCAAAGGTTTGCGATTTACATATTTCTTGCTATTTGCAGTGATTTGATGGTCCATGACTTCCACCCTTTTTTCATTATCTCAATTCAATTAAGTGAAAAAAACAATATTTACTTTCTCAATTTGGCTCATTATCTCAATTTTCATTATCTTTGGGATCTTATACTTCATGTTTGGTATAAGCTTGAGATATTAAAGCTCAATCGTCAATTGTTTCAAAAACTGAAATGAATAGGTCCCATTAATTACGGTAAATACAAAGTCAGATTTTATCTCTTTGCCAGATCATAAATTCATATAAATTGAATTCAATGTCATTTCCAATCCAAGTGTTCCTTCTTTTAAGATATAAGAAATCGATGCATAATTGCTGCCTACTATATGTCGTTTGTAAGATTTAACTTGATATTCGAATATTATGGCCTTTTCATGTTTGATAATTTTTTTCCTGTTTCTACTTGTTTGAACCATATATAGGCTGCTGCTTGGAAGTGTGACCAGTCATGTGA